>CAEGAF010071130.1:0-14844 GCA_903067075.1 Micropoecilia bifurca | reverse complement strand
CAGCACTGCTCATGGGCGCGCTTCCATGGCAATGCATGACCCGGTGACCTCAAAGAGATGAAGATGATTAAGTAAACCAATAAAACAACCTCCACAAACAATACATCCACCCAAACAAACCAGAATATAAAATACACAGAAAGCAGCCCCTGTTAGGGAGGGGGTAAATCCCTCACAGTCTGATATTGCGTTAACTCGTGAGAAATATGAGTCTATTGTGTTTCAGAAGTTCCTTTCACCTCTGACATTCTCATTGTTTTCCTTGGACTGGCCTCATTTTTAAGCATGACAGAAAGGCTGCTTGCTGCAAAAAAATTCCCAGCTCCTCCTTTTGTTCAAATATTAGGAATATGGTGAGCAGTAATGGAAATACAGCAGTCCCATAGCTGGAGGAAATAACCTATTGCTCTTCCCGTTAACCCTTTGTTATAACAGAGAGAGATATTCCTCCAGATCGCAGAAGGTACGACTGTAATCAGTGTCCAAGGCATCCTCATCACTCTGTGGAGAGCTTTTCTGTCAGCTATTGTGCATCTACTTTGCCAAGACATGGTTGCGAGTTTCTCCATAAAGATGCAGGAAAGAATTCCCTCTTGATTCAGATTTTTGAGGAGGCTGAAATCCTCCACTGGGCTTTCTTTGCCTTTTATTTTGGTGTTAACGCTCCAGCAAATAGTTCGGGATTTTATCATATTACATTTTAGTGAAGATTTAAAGTTTCTCCAGTATTTTAATTTAACTTGATTGCTTTTAGCTGTGAATAAAAGCCATCATAGAGGCCTCCCTTCAGCAGTTAAGTCAAAGGATTTATCTCCTTGGAAATCATCTGAAAATGAATCTGGAGCCTCTCGAGGAATGTTGAGGAGTGACTTGCTGCTGCAGTGCCATTCTGGGCCTCTTCTCATATGGCTGCTGCTTTTTTAGCATCAGCCCTCAAAACAACTTGGCTCACCAAACTTACCTCACATTTGCCTTTCTAAACTACAACTGGACCCTCTGATTCTTTTAGATATGACCACTGCAGGTTAACTCTAACCACAGAGCAGGACATGCAGCATGCAGAGTAGAGAGGCCTAAGGACCAGGATCATAGGTCATTGAGGACCTATGAGCTAAATGGCCTAAGTGACAAACTAAAAACTAAACTCTTTTGGTTGTGTTTCATGTGCACAACTAATAGTAGTTTATTTAATAGAGCTATAGATTTCTGCAGCCTCTCCACTGACTATGTGTCACTTGGCCGGGTCTTTAGAAAAATGTTGTCCTTTCCCAGCCTGTTAGTTTTGGTGAATAGCCATATCTTGGTAGGTCTGAAGCGTGGTTAGGATTCTTCTTTAACCTTCTCCACAACTGTGCCCCTGGCCTGTCTGCTGTGTTACCTGGTCTTCATGATGCCGTTTGTTCACTATTGTTCTCCAGGCAACTAAACAGTGTGCTCATCTTCTCGAAGGTTTGCGCCCAAGAAGAACTTTGCGAGCGGTTCTGTGGACAGGTGAGGAGCAGGGTGGTGTCGGTGCACAGCAGTACTTCAATCTACACAAGGTACTACTGCTCTCCACCTAAGAGGAGGGGGGGACACAATAACAGCCTGAAAGAAAATATCTCTCCTGCTGAAACAGAGCAGGAAGGGTCAGGACATTGTGAAAGCACCCTGTACGAGTGTGGAAATGTCCTTCCAGCAGACTGGCCAGAACTTGGCCAGCTCCCAGGTTTTTCTCTGCAGCAATCGGGTCTTACAGTTTCCTTCTTTAGAGCTTTGGCTGCCCACCAGGCTCTAAAACCTGATAAGCTAACAACTTGAAACCAGAGATAAAGAGTTCATGCATTTTTGAAAACAAAGTAATCATTTTTCACAAGGATGCCACAACTCTCATGAGGGCTTTTTATGTTCTTTCTGAAATGTGTAAATAAAAATGTATTTCCCTTTTATAATGACAAAGTTGCTTTAGCGACTCCTAGTGGTTGTTTACAGTATATGTGAACAGATGTAAAGGTTGATGTAACTGACTGGATTGAATCTTTTGTGGGGTCACAAACCATTTTGTGCCTTTTTTTCATGCTTTCCCAACATTGTGGTTACATTTGCTTTATCCTCACCCACCCACTTCACTTCTTTTCCCCACACAGGAGAACATCTCCAACTTTGACCTTGTTATGGAGTCTGACTTGGGGACGTTCACCCCGACGGGTCTGCAGTTTTTAGGCAGTGATGCAGCACAAAAGGTGAGATCAAAGGTCAAACTACAAAAGGTCTCAGCTGTTTTTAGAAACTTAAGACATCAATTGTACAGGGTGAGGTGAGAAACTGTTGCATGAAAAATATAATTTGCTCAGTTCAGATGGAAAGACTAAAACTTTACTGTTTATTGTATGCAAAGAAGATACAGAAACATCTAAAAGAAATTATTATAAAAAAAATATGTGGAATGGAAAATGTTTTGTATTTTCAGATTTTATTCTGTCTCGTCAACATAGTTATTTTTAGTTGCTTCAGTCAGAGCCATTTATGTATTTAAACTTATAATGTCATTTTTCCTCTTATTTGCAAGATCTGGCCTTTATTTTAGACAGTTTTCTTCTTTAAGTTTCTCATATCCATCCATCTGTCCTTTCATCCATTAGTCTTTCTTTCTATGCATCTTTTGTTTCATCTGTCCACACATTCATCCATAAATCTTGAAATCAAACAGCAATTGACTGAGAAATCAGAACATCTGGCTTTGGGGAAAGATTGGAAAAAATATGTATAGGAATCCTGTGTGACACATTGAATCTGTTGTATAATATGAAACAATAGATAGGTTATACCTCTTGCATTGTTATTAAAAAGCTATAACAACAAATGACTGTCCATATCTACAGGTGATGAAAGAAGTGGTCAAACTTTTGGCTCCCATTAATGTGACCAAACTGGAGACTGATGCTGAGGGGACAGATATCTTTCTGTGGATGCACGCAGGAGTCCCAGGTTGGTGTGATCAATATGCATGTGCAAATGGCACACAAGGTAAAATTAGGTGGACACGCAGAAAAACGAAGACCTATATGTGCTAAAACCTTAAATTGTATTTTTCAGAACATGCATCAAAAGGGAAATACCCATTAGTTGTGGTTCTCTTTTTTCATAGCTTTTTTCTGCTGATTGCTGAACTATAAACAGCTTGGTTTATTATAGGGAAGTGGCGATAGAAATTCAATGGAACCACGAAATGAAACTTTCAGATGGTCTAAGTATGGATATAAAGCTTCCACTCAGAATCCTGGTATGAACTCAGATATCGGAAACCGGACCTCTAACTAATGCCAACATTGATCTTTGTGAAAACATAAACTAATATTAAAGCATGAGGCCAAAAAGTATTCTGTGAATTGCTTTGCAGAGCATAAATATGTATTCATCATTTTTAATCCTGTGGTTGAAGTAGCTTCTAACATTTCGTTGAGATGTATGTGTGCGATCTTTAGAGGAAACAAAGAGAATTGCAGCACAAGAGTTTTCTTTGTGGAACGTTTTAAAAGCTGCAGCGAAACAGCTGAGAGTTCAGCGTCTTGATCAAAGGGCATTTTTCCAGCATTACTGTCTTAAGCAATGCTGCAATCGGCCTGTTCACTTACTCAATATTATACATGTAATACAAGCCAAAGGGAGCAAAACTAAAATTTCAAATTAAACAATTTAGAAAAGATGGGTGGAAGACTGTTTATACAGGGTAAGTATTAATGAAGATACTCTGATCTTTGGCAGCTTTAAACCATAATTTATAATTTTTTTCTAAATATATTCTAAGCAGGAATAAACTTCTCAATACGGGAACAATTCACTCTGAATGTACAGCCATAGATAAGCAGAAAACCTAGAGCCCTTTGTTCCTGTCTGCTCTTGGATAGTCGCTGTGTTATTGTTGGGTGAAGAAACCATTTTGGAAAGTCCAGAAAGGAGGGTGGGCTGCAGATAAAACAAACTGTACAGATCAGTCTTGTTTGGTCAGATTCAGTGATTCTCTGAACAGGTTTTTGGGGGCTTGCTGCTGTTTGTTGCTGATTATTTGCGTAGAGATGGTATTTCAGGCTTATATAACAATGATGATAAACCAACTCCTTTTTGTACAAATTCCACACATTAATATTTTACAGTTCTATTAGTTCATGTTGAAACAGAAATTAACCCCCAATGATCCAAGAAAAGCAACTTTCTTGATTGCTGTTTGCAAATGTCGCTTGTGCTTCAGATTTACGGGCGTACCAGAAATATGGAAATGTAAAGTTCCGCTAAGAACTTCTGTATGTAAAAAGAAAACAGAATTAACTGTGCCACATTTTTTTAAACGCATAAAATCTAAGTAATTTAAATGAGTACGGCTCTAAAGTTATTGTTTCTGACACGCTAAAGGAAGTGCCAGAAACAATAACTTTAGCGTGTTTCTGGCACTTCCTTTTACTCACAACATTTTTCATTTCAGAGTAATCCAAACATAGGCCCAATTCACAATTGGAATAATCCTAAAGTCCTGAGATTCCTGAGATCAGGACTTTAGAATTACCTCTTTAAAACTTTGACTGATCTCAATAATTTAGCAGTTTGTCATTCATTGGTGTAAATATGCAGCATATTTAGCTGTTTTTTATCACTAAAGATGCTGTCTGTTTTAAGGAAAATTGTTAAGTGTGATGAGCAAACAGAAAAGTAAAATAATGTTTAAAAACATTAAGATAAGTAGATGTTTGGTACAGATGATGCTTTATAGGCTGTTGCTTTGATGTCTATCTTGTTTCAAGCAAAAAAGAAAAAAAAGGCATGCACTGAAGAATAAAGACTGCAATGAAATATTTATTTCACAAATTAAATTACACAATCTAATTTGGCCTAAGGCCACAGAGTTGGTAACAAGCTTTGGCACTCTTTAATCCAAACTGCAATTTCTTAGCTATTTCAAAGCTTTGTGTCAACATAGTGTGATTTCTTTTCTTTGTGCAGCAGTCATTCCCCTCAAAAGGAGAGTTGCTTTGCTACCTCTGTAGCTTCGATCCAGGAAATCCATGAGATCAGAAATCAAATCGAGACACGGGGGACGGCTCTGGGTCCCGACAGCTTCTGTGCCTCACAGGGAGCTTCCACAACATGGGGCAGATGGCAAGGTGTGAAATATTGGTGCGAAAAGTTGTGCAATTAAGCCTCACGTGGCTTTTCTAGGTGAGGCGGTGCAGCACCAAAGAAAAAAAAAATGCTTTGCGTGTTAAAGTCTGTCATTCTCCACTCGGAAGTAAAAGACATCTGCTGCACCTCGGCGTGATGCAGTTTATGTCGAGTTGGATTTGCTGCTCTCTGAGGGGACCACCACCTCCTCTGCCAGGCTGAGTCGAGGTCTCTTGGATGGGCTCTCCTTCAGCTTTTCTCCAGGCTGCAGGAGCAGCAGAGGGCTGTCTAAGGTGATGGTTTCTGTGCAAACACCACAACTTCGTCTCTTCACTCCGACCTGCGTACCTGCAATACAAATTAACAGAATATTAAAATATATGCATCTAAAGACAATCGTCTAAAAGACCGGCAAGCTTTATCGTTTCGACTTATCGAAAGGTTAATTTTCAAACCTGTGCTTTTAAAGCTGTTCGGACATGCGATGGGCAGGCGTGCGCCGACTGCTCGCGTTTCTGTGGTTACGGGCTCAGTCTGGGAGGCCACATGGTTCACAGCACATGCCACCTCACATATGGTTTTCACACGATATTCCTAAACATTGAAACAAATGATTCAACTGGTCAGCATGATGTTATGTTTTTGAATAGCATATCAGACATGAAGCGATAGTCAGCAGTAAGACAAACTATTTTTTTCTCATCAAACTCATGTTAACTCACTCGTGTCCAACTATCCATCTAGACAGAAAATAGTAAAAAAATAAACACTCTGCTTTTCCAGACTAGTTTAAGAATAGAATGAATTTGGGCCTAAACCAAATGGAGGTGATGCAGATACTTTTTGTGTAAATTCCAGAATAAGATTTTTACTCAATGACCAGTAATTCAATCCAAAACGTCAGACATCTGACACTTTTTCGGATCTACGACAATTTTTATATTCTACAAAATAATCAGTTTACTTTAGTTTCTTTTCACATGCTCATGTTGAATACATTTAGAATTTGAAATTAAAATACTTAGCTATTTAAATTTGGAAAACACTGGTATGTTGCTCCTTTCCACACTAGACTTGGTGTCTTATGGAATTTTTAAATTCTCATTAAAATATAATTTTAGGTCTTCATTATCTGCAAGCCTTAATTATTAATGTCAACAGAAATTTAGAAAATGTATCTATATATAGTATCAAGTTTAAGTTTTTGAAATGCATTTACAAAATACAATTCCAAATAGGGATGAGAATTTATCATATTATGTGATCAATTTCTTAAAATAATTTTGATTTATTGTCACAATAAATTTAAATCAGTGTTAACAATTTTTACTATTTTATCCACTGTCGATGAGTTTAATATTCTTAAATATATTAAATATATAAATGAATATATTATTGATATGCTAATATCAATATCACAAAACTGCGCAGTTTAGTGATAAATACATTTGTGCTTGTGGGAGTTGAATTAATTTGTCATGTAATCACAGCCATGCACTAGAAAATAAGTAATAAATAGTTATAGTTGTCACTTTTACCGTTGTCACAATAGTACCGTGATAAAATATCGTGATAAAAATAAGTCCCCTACTTCCAAGTAATTCATTTGAAGTGCGGTGCGATTCGCTCATCTGATTGGTTGAAGCTAGCTCGTGCTGCTTGGCCTATCCAATGATCTGATCGGAATTAGACCTACAGACCCCTTCGAAACTGTGCCGACATACAGAGGAGTCAAAAATAACAGCGAAGCTTAGTGCACCAGCTCACACCAGCCTCCTGTACTTACATGCACTTCCGGATCGTGATACGGGTTCCGGAGCGTCGGAACCGCTCCATCTCTCAGCTGCAACTTCTCCGACCACTTGGACCAGTTGAGGAAGCAGGCTTTTGTAAAATGGTGCGCACACAACACAAGGTCGGCTTGGTACTGCTTGGGGATGCTGTTGAAGATGAACCGCAACCACTTCTCCTTCTGGTCGGCGCGTTCCGGGAGTCCAAACCGGATCTGTTGAGCATCGCAGTTCAGGATGCAGCGTCTTTCCATCTGGGCCTGCAAACGATGACGAGCAACTCCGCCGGAAACACGTCACCTCCACTTCCACAGAGAACGGAGATGTGTGTAGTTCTGTGTAGTTCTTGCTTGTTTGTTCCAGCAAACTTTATAGCCATGTAATATATGAACAGTAATTGAGCATTAAAACCCCAGCTCTACTGAATGCATTTATTTATGATTGATTTAATGTTTTACTTGCTTGTTGGAGTTTTCCCAGGAATTTTTCAAATAGCTGAAGAAGAAATACAAATCACTCATTAAAAGTATGTTCAAATGTAAATTTTATTTTAAGAGGTAATAGTTGTTTTTTATAATAACTAGTAGCTTGTACTCAACAAGTCACACCTTTTGTGGAGGATTGACAAGAAAAAAGTATATTTTCGGAAGCTGGACACAGTTGAGATGAATTAAGCTAGCTACCGGAATAGTCCTGGAATAATGTCTATTATTATAATGTCTATTATTATTATATTATTCCAGATTGTTTCCAAACAACCTGGAATAATGTCTATTATTCCAGGACTATTCCGTGGACAAAGGGGACAAAGGGGCAGAGGTTTATATTCCACCAGGTAGATTCTTACACCTACGACCAGAACTGGAATAAAACTGTTTACAAGAAAGCATATTCATGTGCCGTACTGGTTTGTCAATGTCAAAAAATCAAATTGGGAATTTGTGTTAACACTTGAGACTATCGTTATACGTATCGGATCAGATTTGTGGCTGTGTGTGACTATTATTCTTCACGTTGCACACAGGAGCCAGCCTTCATGTGGCAGACAGTCGGTACTTTTGGTTCCACCACAGTGAGGGAGACACCATGACGGTCCAGGACCCTCACGACATGGACCTCTGCTCGGCGTTGTGGGCCGTGGTTGCCTACGTCGTGGCTGACCTGGAGGACATGCTGCCCAGAAGGCCGTAATGTCAGATTTATCGCAACCTGAATCGGGTTACACTTTCACTGAATGAGTTTTAGTTTTGTCCTCAAAACGACATGAGTGTTTGGATGAATGAGAGAACATAGAATCTGATGCACAATGAGAATATGTAAAGTTAAATTAAGCCCAATATACTTGAAAAGATTTTCAGAATTAGATTTTTACTGGCAATAGTCTTAAATGGCAAATGTTCAGAGCAACACCTAGTTTTATTTTATCTTCCTAACAAGGGTGTAGCCTGACTCTCTGTCAATAACCACTAGAAAAAGCTTGTTTCTAATGGACAATGACGACAAGCAGGTTTAATGGACGGATGCATAGCCATTCTTTTTTCCTATTATTGTAATATCGTAGTAAAATTAGGCTACAAACATATAGCATAATGCAGATTGCTCAGAGGTATTGATGTAGTACTGAGCTTTCTATCCCAGAAAGCATTGCACAGTTTCTAGCGGTGGCATAAAACTTAACAGTTTTATGTCATTTTTGACAAGGTGCTTGATAAATATTTTCCCCGCACCAAAGACGAAAGCTACATGGACATGTGCTTATTTTGTTCTCTGGTCCAAGAGGTAAGACTGCTGCATCAGAACGGTCCACAGGCTCACGTTGAACTGGTCTTGTCCTGAACAGCTTCCTCATATTCCGATCCAAGTTGAAGTGTCTTGGATCGTCTTTTTACCAGAGTTGGTTGTAGGAGCAGCCGTGGTGACTTTAAGGTGTCTGTGCAGATAATACGATGTTGACTATTAAACATCACCTGTGAGCCTGTTTAAAAAAATACAAATAAAAATGTTGAAGTAACGGAAGGTTTTCTGAATGAGTTTTATTCCTCAAATTTATTATCCTAGTAGCAGCAATCCCATTATGTGCAAAGTAACATACCTGTAGTTTGAACTTTAGTTTGTCGCGGTATCCTGGTCAGCTGTGTGCCGACTGATCGTGTGTTTGTGGAAATGGACGGACGGTCAGTCTGGGACGCCACATGTCTTACAAAGTACATCACCTGGTACTCTGTCTTTACATGACAGTCCTAAACAGCCAGACAAACAGGCAGATTTTACAGCCCTTATCACAACCAGTCAAAATGGCCTTATTCTATGCTTTATAACGGGAAATCATGAGACAAAATCTAATATTACAGCAGATGAGGACAGTTCACCCCTTTAGAATTTTGTGATTTCTTACATTAAACCCTGTATTTGATATTTTCAAAGTCTAAATTACATATAATGCATCTGCATTACATAAAATACTCTTAAGTTGAAATCAAATAAGAAAAAATATAAACTTATTTTTTATGTAGATGTTTACTTAAACATATTCAAGTTATAACAATATATCTTGACCTGACATGACTAGCTATAGTTATATAAGCTGAAAGTTCAGACGGTCAGCTTTCCTTTGAGGGCAAATCACATAAAAAAATGGAAGAAGGGTGTGGGAGTTTCAGCTCCTTAACATGAGCCACTTTGTTTAAAGCGACCAAAAATAATTGGCCAATTGACTCAAAGGCTATTTCATGGGCAGGTGAGGGCTATTCCTTCATTATGCCACATTTACAGAAAAAAAAACTAACATCCCAGTAAACATAAATGGTTGATCAGTGAATAATGAGCAGGTTCAGGTATTTTCAATCCACTGAGGAAAACAGTGCAACTCTAATATCACTTTTGTACCTTTACCTGAATAAGAGGTGTCATTGTGGCTCCTGGACAGTCTGATTCATCCTCCTCCTCTTTTTTTATTTCTACTGATGTAAGCATGGTGGAACTGCCCGGTGGGGTCGGGCTGATCGTTCTGCCCGTTTTACAGTCATCCTTGGCGAGTAATACAGGACTTTTCTTAACCACTACAGGATATATTGTTGGGACCTGAAAGTCATCTATCAGATCCAGCTTCCTAACCCATTTCATCGACCAGGCCATGTGATTTGTATAACAATCTGGCTGGAAATGCTCACTACAGATCCTGGATGAAGGAGTGTTGCCATTCCAGGTCGGTCTGGTCTTCTTCACGAACTCATTCCAGGCTTTTATCGTCTCCAAGTTATTCGGGAATCCATGCAGGTTTCTCACGTAGGGCTCAGGTCGCTTCCCGCAGCCCTGAACCACGCAGATACACACCATTGAAGGAATAAATCACTTAAAAACACGCGAATTGAGAGGAAAACAAAGGGGAAGAATCCCAGTAAACACTCCGATCAATGAGACATGCGAGGCTTGTGTACTTTCTCTTCATTACCGCCATCAACTGGATTGGCGGGTAAGTACAGCACTGCCGTCTCTCGTCGCTATGATCCGGTCATCTACTTCTCCAGGAAGGAGCAAAAGCAATATCATCATTGGGAAGACAAAAAGGGATTATAAATGGTCTAAATACATTTCTAACGACAAATGAAATCTGAAATTATTTAATAAGCCTAAACCTACACTGCATGAATGCCACAATATCAAAAAACAAGTGTGTCACATTTATCATCAGAATGATCTCTTTAAACAATGAAGGAAAACCCAGCTAGTGTTATGGATTAGAAATCACGTTTTATATATATATACATACTATATATATTGTATGTAAACTTGTATGTATGTATGTAAACTTATAGTTTCAACTGTAAGGTTTCTATTTGCACAAAAATTCTAAATGGAGCTATTCATTGATATATTTTATTTTTCCATTAAGCATCAATATCTGTGTAGTTGGTCTCAACAAAAAGAGGGCTAATAATGGTGCTACAGATTGTTTCCAAACAATCTGATATCAGAAGAAAATCCCCCCCCAAAAAATTGAGGTTCTAGCAGCTTTTGTCCATTTCACATTGCCAGTTTCTAAGATATATTGAGATAGAAGAGAACTTTCCACCCCAGGAAGCATTGCACAGTTTTTAGTTGTGGCATAAAGCAAGTGCATCACATTTATTAACTTAATGACCAGGTGCCGGGTTAAACTCCTTCCCCGCACCAAAGACAAAAGCTACATGGACATGTGCTTTTGTTCTCTGGTCCAAGAGGACAGAAAGAGGACGGCTGCACCAAAACGGTCCACAGGTTCATGTTGAACTGGTCTTGACCTGAACTGCTGTAGATGTGATGCTTTCTGAGGGAGCTTCCTCCTCATATTCCAATCCAAGTCGAAGTCTCTTGGTTGGTCTTTTAACCAATGTTGGTTGTAAGAGCAGCCGGGGAGTCTTTAAGGGGGCTGTGCAGACGCCATAATCTCGACCCATTTTCACCTGTGAACCTGTGAAATGTACATGGTCAAAGTAACAGCAAGATTTCTGAATGAGTTTTGCTTCTCATATTTATTATTTTACAGCACCAACAATCACATTCTGTGCAATGTAACATACCTGTACTTCGGGATAACCTGGTCAGCTGTGTGCCGACTGATCGTGTGTTTGTGGAAATGGATGGAGGGTCAGTCTGGGTCGCCACATGTCTCACAAAGTACATCACCTGGTACTCTGTCTTTACATGACAGTCCTAAACGGCCACACAGATAGGGAGATATCACAGCCCTTGTCACAACTTGTCAACAATAAGCTTTGTAACCACATCTGGCAAGACAAAATGTGAAATTAGTATTTAAACCCCCCAAAAGTCATGTTTTTATGACATGATGCATATAGGGTTGTATAATAATATCAATATCACAATATATATATCGATATTTTCTTTCCTAGAAAAAAAATCAATATTCATCAGCAAGTATTGTAACATCCAACTGTCACCTTGCTCACTCACTGCTTGCTTCGCCAGGAGAGTGATTTTGTCATCAGGCTTAGAGTGAATCCTTCAGATGTTCAGCTTAAAAAGGTATCAAACTATTCAAAGCAGGTACTTGGTTCACTTTATTTACTTTACAAATGCATGCAAGCTACAGTTTGTACTGTAAAAGAAACATGTTTTCTCACCACTTCTTTGATTCATTTTGTCCAGCTGACGACTTTAAGTCTGTGTCCAACCAGAGCCAGGTTTTGTGTAGTTGGTGCTTTTAGTCAGTTTTCAGTTAAATTAATTCAATCCAACTTTATAACAGTCACAAAATGTCACCAAAATCACTCTGGCCCTCTAAAATCTTTCAGAAAATCGCAAAGGTGTATTGAATACTATCGTTTGCTGAATATCACAATATATATCGTATCGTGGGCAGAATATTGTGCATCGTATTGTATCGTGAGATTATTGTATCACTACAGCCCTAGATGCATATGTTGAGGTCATGTGGATTTGCTGGAAAGTATTTCTTAATCCATCCACTTTTCACAAAGTCATTTCTTCTTCTAAGTAACGATTTGCTCTGCTATTGACAAAAAGTATCTTAGGCTTTGATTCACTGCAACCAATTAATTCTCATGAGAAGCTAATTCCTTGAATTCCCCCCCCAAACATTTCCTTAACTATTTATACCTTAATATGAGGAGTGTCTGTGGATCCAGAGCAGAGTGTTTCCTCCTGCTCATGTTTCATTTCCGCTGGTGGACGCATGGTGGAACCACCTGGAGTGTTTTGGTGGGTCTGTGTATGTATTCCTGCTTTGAGCTCATCCTTGGTGAGCGATGACGCATTTTTCTCAGCCACAGCAGGATAAATCGTTGGCACCTGAAAGTCATCTGTCAGATCCAGCGTCCTAACACATCCCATCGACCAGGCCATGCGGTTTTTATAACATGTTGGCTGGAAATGTTCGCTACAGATCCTCGATGAAGGAGTGTTGCCATTCCAATACGGTTTGGTCCGCCTAACGAACTCATTCCAGGCTTTTATCGTCTCCAAGTTGTTCGGGAATCCATGCAGGCTTCTCACGTAGGGCTCAGGTCGCTTCCCGCAGCCCTGAACCACGCAGGTAAACACCATTATAGGATGAATTCATTTAAACACACAAAATGCTAACAAACACACTGTAGTCAATAACAACCGTCGAGACGCATGAGAGATCTGTCTTCTATTTGTTTCTTCATTTGCGCCACCTTGTGGATTGGAGGATCGGGACGCTACCTGTGAATCCCAATCTAGTGGAATGTCATAAAAAAAATCAGGAAAGCTTATAAGTATATATTACAAACAGAACATATTTCAGTTAATTTTAAAAGATCGTGTATTACAGCAAATTAAACGTCCAAATCACCCCCCGCCCTCCCCCCCCAAAAAAAATTTCAATGGTAAGAAATATTGAATTTAGCACAGAAATGTTGCAATCATGTCATCATGGGGGAAGTTCGCTGACTTGACTCCACATGTAAGACAGTCTTGCAAAGGTCATTTCAAAAGAAAATTATGATTCACGGAGTGGCAGACCCAAGAACGTCAATGGAAAGTTGACTGGAAGGACATTTGTAGTGAGAAAAAACGTACAAAAGCAACAGGGATGCTTGCTGCCTTGTGGGGATTGTGAAACAAAGTTCATTCAACAGTTGGGAAGAAGTTCCTAGAGTGTTCACTGCAGCTGGAGTTAATGCTTTGATAGTGACTAACTGCAAACTTACAGGTGCTTCCCCTGGAAGTTTTTTATTTTTTCACTTTTATTACCACTGGATCTGTTTCCCTCCCTTTCCTTTGTTAGTGATTTTGATATACTAAAGAATGAGTGATTTTTTTGTTTTTTGTTTAAAGTGTTTGACCATATGCATGCAGAATTTACATCATACGTAACCTTTTCTTGGCTGTGTGTTAAGTGTCAGTGTAATGAGAAGTGAACCTCCATATCAATCTCAAATCGTTCGTAGCCTCAACCAGGTTTTCCTTCAGGAATTCCCTGCAATCGGATTTTCACTTTCCGATAATCTCTGAAACGTCTTTCCCATCTCTGCTAAAGAAATGCGTAATACTGCCATCATATTTTTTCCTTGTTTGTGACTCCATGTGGTATTTGAAATGCAGTTTTAGAACCTAAATATGGCTTAATAAAAATGGCCACCACACTTTTCAGATTTTCAGTGGTTAAAAAAAAAAATCATATTGATAGATAGCTTGGAGCTAAAATGTAAAGTTAAAATAAGAAAAATAATACCTTTGCACTATATGTATATTTTAAATATTTCCTCTTCCCTTATCCAAAACTTTAAAATTAGCTGATTATAGAATTTGTGGTAAGAAGTGAAAGATTAGACATGATGACTACAAAGAAAATATAGGGAAGAAGAAAAAGGAATTGACCCTTTTGAGTTTACACAGAAGAGAGAAAGACAGGAGAGTTAGTCAGTTTAGAGGAAGTGTGAATCATGGACAGCATCACACTTAAAAAAACAACTGAGACCTCTTACCTTAGTCAGCTGTCCTACTGGGTGATGTCAGGATTAGTCAGAGGTCAGCTGGATAAAATCATTGTCTTTGTGTCCAGTGAGGCCTGGGATGCGTGCCTTTTCGTGAGTGTCCATTTAACCCTTTATGTCAGATTGGGTTAGTGAAGAAACCCAATCTGTGAATACTTCAGAGTCAAACCTATGAGCTTTACATGGCTTACAAAACATGTACAGACAACTCTAAACATAAAAGATGTTCCCACATATTACTGCATTAGTGTTGGGTAAACTATGGCTCCCTCAGGTGGGGCTTTATTGAAGGATATTTAGTAGAGGTGCGCCGATCGATCGGTCACCGATCATAATGGCCGATTTCCGTGAAATCGGTGATGATCGGGATCGGCCGATCATTGGCTCTGTTACCGATACCGATCACCTGCATCTCATTTCCCAGCCTGTCTGTCCAGCTG
>CAEGAF010071122.1:0-18768 GCA_903067075.1 Micropoecilia bifurca | reverse complement strand
CTTCAAAATAAGATACAGATGCGCCACAAAAATGAACATTTTACTTTCGTGAAAACTTTAACTCACGATAATGACTAATGAAGCCCTGAGCTTGTTTTTCTGCAACCAGATGGTCCCATCAGGGAGTGATGAGAGACATTAACACCTGAAGTGTTGCTTATATCCACAGCCTGCTTAGTGGAGAGGCAGCTTGAAGCTTCATTGCCTCATTAGCAGCGGGTCGCCGCATGTTACGCAGAGCGGCTTGTAATGTGGGACTCACCTACCGGTCCGGGATGAATCCATCCTCCTGTCTCTTTGGGCCTTTTCCCCTTCGCAAAGAAACTTTTCAAAAACATCTGATCTGTTTCTTATTCATTTTGCTGGTTGTGGCTCAGTGTTGCCGAGAGAATCCAGTTAAAGGATTTTCAAAATAAAAGATCCTCCAGACTTAAATAATACATAAACCGGAAATATTTAATTATTGTGGGGCCCGGTACCAATTGGTCCACGGACCGGTACCAGTCCACGGACCGGGGGTTGGGGACCACTGTGTTAGAATCATGGCAGCAAAACCAGCAAAACACAAGAACTTTACACAGTTTTTCCCCAAAACTATCAGACTGAGTTGAGTGAAGTTGTTGGATGCAGCTAATGTAGCTAAAAGATGACTAGCTAATAACAATACAGCACCTTAAGCTTAACAAGTAGCCTGTACTCGACCGATGTTGTTGTTTATGTTCAGCTACACATTAATTTTGCTCCCAAAAAAGTTGTGACTCCCCCCTCCCGCCCTCCCTCAGGGCAGGGACAGGGGGGGCCCAGAAAATGTTTGGAAACCACTGGGGGGGCGCGGGAAAGAAAGTTTGGGAACCACTGCTCTATGACATCCAGGTTGCTCTATTAGCGTCTCATAACAGGGAAATGAACATTTTCAATGTCAGTTGCCTCAAATTTTAAAACAAAACAGCTAAAACAGAAACGGTATGACTAGCTGTTAGCATCCATATTTAAGCTTCTACAAACCCAGTGTGACATCTACATCTATCTACCACAGGTAAAGGAGCCATTGCTGAAATTATTTTTTTAACAGAATCTCCTTTTAAAATATCAAAACTTCCCCTTTAACTTAAACTGAGGTGGAAAGGGATGCATCATATTCAGAATTGCGGTCCCGTAAAATCAGTTGCAGTTTCTGGGCATCTTTTTCTCAGCCCCCCCATTCTGTTTGCTTTCCCCCCCTACACAGCTTCTTGTTTCCCACAATGCTCCGCGACTGTCACCACCAAGATGGCCGACGCTATGGAGGAATATGAGAAAGAAGCTGGCTGCGTCCCTATTCTCCATCCCGAGGTAAGCTCCGGGAGCTCCACGCCTTTGCACGGCGGTATGAACGCACCCAAAACGGGTTCTGCCGGTTTGGCTCGGTTGCGGCTCGCTGTTTTTGTGGGCCTTTGTTGGAAACTCCGAATGCCCCCTGCATTACCACCGATGGAGGCGGGTGGGGGGGTGTCAGCCAGCTAGCCTAGCGATGCTAATCGCTAACGCTTAGCCCCCTCCTCTTGCTGGCCAGCCAGTAACCGCTGGGCAGATGTTGGTGTGGATGTTACGGTTGAGAAATGTTGTTCGTAGTAGAGAAACTATGCGTTTGTGTGTCGCGAGCGAGGCGGGACAATAAAGGAAGCGACGGGAAACGTTAAGGGTTAATCCTTCCTGTCATAGGAGGTTAGCTTTGTGGCTAAAGTGACAGCACTGCCTGCTGCTTTTATCGCTGGTTGGGATATGGAAATGAACGACAACCGAACAGTTGTATTCTACAAAGCGACTAGGTAAAAGCATGATGGGCTAAACATGCTGGAAAAGGAATACAAAATGCCTTGTTAGGCAACAACTAATATATTTTAATATTTCTCGAAACAAGCACTTATTCTTTCGGATAACACTGTTGTGAATATGTCTGTTTCTGTCGCGCGTGCTAAAATGTGCAATTTACAAACAAGCGTGTACATATAAACAGACTTTGCATTATGAAAACCTGTTTAACATTCAGTTTTCTGCCCATTTAAAGCTATGGAATAGCGTTAAGCTGTGAGGTTTGGCCTCCTTGGATCTTAGATGATTTTCCATCACAGTCCATGGATACAAATGTGGATTGAAATCTGTCGAACGTTTGTTAAAGTGTTTTTGCTCTGAAATGCTGCTGAGAATCATCCTCAGCCAGCAGAGATCACTGTTCTGGTGAAAGGGCTAATATGATTAGCAACAATGTTTACAGGTTCATTTCAATAACAACAGAAAGGTTATTAATTCTTGTAATAAAAAAACACACACATTGGTATTAGTGTTGATCACCTAATAATACCATCCACGATTCAGTTCCTCAGGCTTCATGAAGTATGACATTTTGGGGGGAAACAAGACACCAAATGTTGAAATTGCCAAACATTTTTCTGTCTAGTAATCTAAAAGATAAAAATCATCAAAATAAAGGGCATTTAACATTTATTCACACTTGGTTTCCCAGAACAATTACTGTCAAATTACTAAGTTTTTTAATCACTGACTAAGACCCAAAAACTTAAAAATAAAAAAATGCTATTCAACCAAATTAGATACTTTTGTGTTTTCAAAATATTTACAAAAAATATACATAAAATACCGTCTCTATTTAATCCAAGATAACGACATCTAATCATATGAATATAAAGTTGAGTGGAAGGAAGAGGTATGGTGGGAATATGTCATTGTGTGACATGAATAAATACGATGTAGTGAACCACTTTTCCATACTAGGACTTTTAATATTTGCAGAGCACTGCAGATCAGAAACAAAACATTGTTTTCCTGCTTCTGACAAAGTTTGAGGACAAAAATAATTGGATTTGCATAATTCTTTTTTGTTATATATTAAATTTATCAAACATTATTTTTGGTCCACTAAGTAATCAACCAGAGGGAAACACTTTGATCCATTTCCTTCATCAGTTATGAAAAAAAAAACATCTGCTGGCTTCAAATCTACATTGAGGAATCTTCAGTATATGTTTTCCTTTATTTACCATAGAAATGATCAAATTCCTGAAATAATTACAATACCTTTACGCATACTAATTTTGACCAATTCTGATTTTATTTATTTTATGCATTTTTTTCTTACCTGACAACAAGTACAATGTTCTAATTGTTCTGAATAAACTCAGTGATCAACACCAAGATTAATTTATTACTTTATTTATTCAGATCATTTACGGTCAAAGCCCCTTATCGAATATTGCACACATTAAAAAAAAAGACAAATTGTTGTAAATTCAAACTATCCTCTGTCTCACTATTCACAACATTTCGGTGGTTATTTATATATTTGACATCAGACGGGTATTAATTCTCAAACCTCGGTGCTGTTTTATCACTTTCTCTGTACACCGATTATTATCTGCTCTTTTTGCTTGGCAGGGATTCCAGTCACAGTGTTTGTAGTTTTCTTCAGCAGTAGTTGGCATGTTCCTCTAGCAGCAGGCCTGTTTCACTCCTTGGTTTGTGGCCAGCAGGCCAAGCAGCCCGGTTTAGATCCTGGTATCGCCTTCGACGGCGAGCATCGGAAATGATTCACAGTGGCATTTCGTCGATCGTGCCATATGCTGCCGTATTGGTTAATTTACTCTGTAAAGATGGCTTTACATGGAGGATTTCTGGCACTTTGTGCAAACTGGATACCTGGAAGTATTTTAGTTATGGCTTCTATTTGTAATTTAGCACAATTTTACAAACTATTTGTCGCTTTTCCGTGCTCCAGTTAAAGTTTTATGGATTTTAGAGCCGTATGAGTATCTATAGATTTTCTATCTAGATTACAGATGCTCTGATCCTGCTTTCTGTGGTTGATACCAATATTTGTTGCTTTTGTATGTTTTTTTTAAGTGCTCTAGGTGGATGCGTTTGTAAAACACGGGAGAACAGAAGCATTTGTCCATTGTTTGGGATTCCTTCCTGTCTATATTTGCTTAGAAAGTATTGAGACTGAAGCTGGAGGTTTCCTCGTCTGGATCCTTGTCTTCCCACGCAGCCGGAGAACAATAGAAGAAGAGACTGTTGGGTCACGGGGGTTGAAAGAGACGCACTGCCTGCCGTTGTGGAGCTGAGATGTAATTATGTTTGTTCTGTAATTGGAAGAACACGACAGGATGTTGTCCTCATTGGGAGTTGCTTCCTATCTTCCGCTTTTAGAAAATTATATAAACTTATGGCGTAATGTTTTCGCAAAGTAATTTGTTAAAAGATGAATTTTAAATTTGTCGGTATTTATTGAACCAACAATGGAGAAAATAGTAAAACTCAATCCAGACCGTTTTTTCAGGTTTTACACATGATTAATTGGAATTTAATCATGTGTGATACATTTCTCTTAGAAGAAATGTATCAGAATGAAAACTACACACAAAGGCCTGTGTGTTTTGGTTGTGTATTTTAATCCGCATAGCATCTCAAAATCAATGATTTGCAGTCTGAGAAACTATGGAACTCCATCCGTTTTTGTAGATTTCATATTAAAGTCCAGCTCGCCGTAAAAAGTCATGTTAAATTCATAGTCAATGTTTATTTTTGTAGTTTAGAAAAACTCAAAAGAAAACGGATGAAGAATTCTGAAAATTGGCTTCTGAGAAGGTGTTTAATTCTCACATGAAAAATTAAAGGGGGTAACGCTTTATTTGAAGGGGTTTGCAAAGACTGTCATAAACATGACATAACACCTGTCATGAACATCAAGAAGTTTTTATGAATGTTTATGACTTTTGTCATGAAGTGTCATTCAGTAAATAATGACACTTTTAATGCACAGTTGCTCTAAAAGTTGCATTGAAAGTCCATTATAAATGCTAACTTTGCATTAAATTATCATATTTAACAAAATCATGCAAAGTTGGCACTTAATGGACTTTCAATGCAACTTTTAGAGCAACTTTGCATTAAAAGTGTCATTATTTACCGAATGACACTTCATGACAACAGTCATAAACATTCATAAAAACGTCTTTATGTTCATGACAGATGTTATGTCATGTTTATGTCATGTCAGTCTTATGCAGACCCCTTCAAATAAAGTGTTACCTTAAAAGGAACCATAACAACCCAGCATATTCTTTATCAACTTCAGTTACTCTAAAATGGACGATGATGCTGTGGGCCAGTAGCAGTCAGTGTGGTGACTAATTTGCAGAGGCCTCTGATTGAAGACTGTTAGCATGCCAATAGGCCACAGCAGCTCTTCCTGGATGAAACCATTCTTTGTTGGCAACCGCTGCTAATCCACCTCTTTTGCTTTTGCCCCAGCGTAACACAGCCACTAAAACGCGAGCGAGAAAGATTTTAGCTCACTTGGTTCTAAAATGAAAACAAAGGCAGACCGATGCTCAGATTCTTCTAGTGTGAATCATCTCCTTTTCTCCCTCCAATCACTGCGCTGGAGCTGCTCTTCAGTATTGAATTAGCCTGGAGAAGGTGGATCAAAAAGGAGCTCAGAGGTTCTCTACAGGAAGGGAGGAACTAAGAAAGCGACTGAATAATAATCGCTAAAGGAAAAACAGATTCTTTCTGCTCCAGAAGCTCAGAGGAAGCAGAAAGACATTTGTTCCCCTTAACTGAGTCTCCAGATGAGTTGGAAGCCTTAGAGTCGCAGACGTCCCCTGCGAATAAAAACCAGAGGAAGTAGGACTGCAACTAAAGATTATTTTAGGTATTGATTAATCTGTAGATTATTCTGAAGATTAATTGGATTTAAAAAACTGGCTTATTCCTCATTTTGCATATTTAAACGTTTTTATTTAAGCCTTTTTTATGCAGTTCTAGAATAAGCCTGTCACAATGAGCAATTAGTCGTGTGATAAATTAAATTGAGCTCAATCATTTCCATTCTTATTATTAATATTTTTTGAAGGGCAGTTTTGATAAAAGAGATGAGAAACCATTTTATTTATGACTTCAGTTGTGGTTTTTCTTTACATTGTTTTTGATTTTGTGTTTTTGTGTTGGCTAATTCAGCAAAATTCTCAAGACTGTGGTTATCCCCGTTGATGGTCCGGCTTTTCCTTCCACTCAACGTTCTTTGAATATGCTTCAATACACCTCAACCAGCTTCTTTAGCAATGACATTTTGTGGCTTCTCTTCTTCTAAGCACACGGTCGAGTCAACAGTCTCCCCCATGATTCTGTCACAGCCTAACCTGGCTTTTCTTTTCCTTTCCTTTCTTCTCCTGTGATCTCCCAGGAAATCAAACCCCAGAGTCACTACAACCACGGCTACAGCGAGACCGTCAGCCGGAAAAACCATGTGGACGACTACAGCACCTGGGATATCGTCAAAGCCACACAGTGAGCGCAAGACTTGTCTGTGTCAGTGGAAATCGGCTCATTAAGCCGCTCCTTTCTCATTAACCAGTGGCTTAATGAGGGTTGTCCTTACTGACGAAAGGTTTTTATGAGAAATTATTAGGAAAATGACAAACTGTTTTGTTCTTAGTTGAAGGAACCACTTTCCAGAATGTCTTGTGGGGTTTATCCACACGAATGAATATGAATTTAACCTGATCATATTACTAAAGTGCACCAAAATTAGGGGATTATTTTTTTTTTGTATATCAAATTGCCGTGTTTCCATAAAGCAAATTTGTTTTCGAAATGTCAAATTGCGGAATTCTATAGTCAATGAAAACCCAGCTAGTGTCTGATGGCGCTGCTGCTTGTGCTGCAGGTACGGCATCTTCGAGCGCTGCAGAGAGCTGGTGGAGGCTGGCTTTGACGTTCGGCAGCCAGACAAAGAAAACGTAACGCTCCTCCACTGGGCCGCCATCAACAACAGGATAGACTTGGTGAAGTAAGTCGGAGCAGAACATCGTGTGCATGCAGAAGCTTAGGTGTAATTTCCTGTGAGAGGAACAAACTGCTTTCTCTGTTTGTAGAGTTTAAACACTGATTAGATGGGAAAATAGACAAACTTAGTGTGTCGTGTTTGTGTGCAGGTACTATATATCAAAGGGGGCCATAGTTGACCAGCTGGGCGGAGACCTCAACTCTACACCTTTGCACTGGGCCACAAGGTGACACACATCTCCCTGATCTAATCTGTCTGTATTAAATCACTTCATCTGATCCAGTTTAAACACACTGGATTTCACTTTTACTGTAGCAGGACAAGAAAATGGATATTTGAGAACCAAAGAGTTGTACTGTGATTTGTACATCTTAAAACTGAAATTTACTTTTTGTGGTTGAGTCTCCTGTACTTAATAAATCCCATTCACTTTGACTGAGGTTGAGCTAATTCACACACATTCACATGTTTCATGCATGTTTTTTTGTAACTTGCAGAACTTTTCTATCAGGCAAAAGTTTGAGTCAGACTCAGACATCATTCTGTTCTATGACTCAAGATGGCTAGCATACCTTTTCTAGCTAGCTAGCTTTTTTGTGTTTATCATGAGTAAGGGCAAAATTATCAGCAGTAAATTGGCGAAAGTTAATGCGTTTCTGTGGAGATACGTGTCTTACATTCCATTGGTAGTGGTGTTTAAAAGTCTTAAGTTTGAGTTGGTGAAACCTGCAGAAACCTTAACCATGTAATTATTTTAAAAAATGCGTAACTCATAGGTACTTCCTACTTCTACCTCACCTGTAATGATGACGGCTCCTTTCAAACTGAGTCAGAAGGACAGTGGAAGTAGCTTCTAGATTGTCAGACTGATGAGGTCAGCCCAATCCAACAGGCAGCTTCAGCTTCTCCACTCTGTGTTTTCTAGGACTCAACTTCTTGTCTAGATAAAAACAAATCACAGTAATTTTTCTAGAGGGTTAAGATGGTTTTGTGGTTCTAGATATATTGTATTTTATTGTGCTAGCATAAAAAGGGCTCTTTGAACTGAAAAGGTTGCTGACCCCTGATGTGAAGGAAGTACCAGAACTGCTAATCGGTTCAGCAGTCCTGCCCTTTAAGGTTAATGTTTTCCAACACGTAGTAATAAAAGTTGGTGTCTGAAGTATTTATGTTCGTTATATTACCCTTTTCAGGTATGTATGTTGTAAATCCATACATTTTAAGGAATGAAGTTGAAGAATACCTATAAAATATGTACGTTTTGGTCCAAAACTTAATTTTCTTGGATAGAAATGTGTCCATCTTCTTCATGTCAGTTTCTAAATCATATATTTTGGACTTGTTTTCTTCACTGTTAAGACTATAAAACCGTGTCTTCATGCACTAAAATCACTTCCTTCCTCATTTTTCCCCCTGAATCCTCCTTGTGTGGAAGGTCACACGAGTTGCACCCAAAGCACACAGGTGGCATTGCATTCCCTCTTCCTGAATTATTGATGGATCCATTCAACAGCAGACATCTGCATTATTACTGCTTTAGACACAGAGGGGTCCGGTTTCACCCCCCCTGCCACTAACATCAGCTGTCAGTGACCTTTCAGAAGCCCCTAACATCTGTTCGGGAACTTCTTTTTTTTTTAAGTTGTTATTTAAAGGCTTAAATTAATTAATCAAATTAAGGCCTTAAAATGTCTTAAATGCATTCAAGAAAAATGTAAGTTGTCCTTAAATCCACTAATCACAGGTCTTGAATTTTTGATGTGGCACCATTATTTGATCTCATATGTTCTGTAGATGTTTTTTTCTTGTGGGACTTTTCAATCAGGCAACTAGCTGCTTGTTTGCTTGCTCGCTAGCTAGTAAGACATGTGCAATGCAAGAAGCACAAAACTGCTGCCAAGAGCCACAAAGTACCCTAATAATTTCAATGTTGTTCAGTATTTCTGTTTTATGTCTCTGTCATGATATAGGTCTTAAATTTAATTCCTAATGCACTTAAGAAATCTTAAATTTGAGTCGGTGAAACTTGT
Source organism: Micropoecilia bifurca (assembly GCA_903067075.1). NCBI lineage: Eukaryota > Metazoa > Chordata > Actinopteri > Cyprinodontiformes > Poeciliidae > Micropoecilia > Micropoecilia bifurca. Next base: position 9,894 of record CAEGAF010071122.1, on the reverse strand, counting down.
ATAAACCCAGTAAACCTCAGTAATGCTCCACTGAGTGGTGCGGTACTATGGTGGCCCACTATTTTATGGTCCGGTGTATCATGGAGTGTTTCCACCACCTGTTGGATTCCTACTGGGCAAACAGGGTGAAACCCAAACTCCTAAAGTTGCATCGTCCTGGTGCCACAACAACTGTGATGCACCAGTTTGTCACATGCTGGTGGCAAGCATGTGACATTTTTCTATCCCCCAATCAGTGGACGGTGTAGAAGAATTTATCTGCATGTGTTTTTAAGTCTTGTGCTCCTCTTCTCCTACAGACAAGGCCATCTCTCCATGGTGGTGCAGCTCATGAAGTATGGCGCAGACCCGTCTTTGATCGATGGGGAAGGTTGCAGTTGTGTTCATCTGGCCGCCCAGTTCGGCCACACGTCTATTGTGGCATATCTCATCGCCAAAGGACAGGTAGGAAGAACAAAGAACCAACTACTTACCAATCTGACTGATTTCATGATCAGGGATTGACTGTCACACACTCTTAAAAACAACTGTGTTCCAATTAGCCATTGCGCTGTACATAAGCACAATAAGCAAAGATGCTGCTGGCAAGAACACTCCTGATACTGAGTAAAGAAAATGGTTCATTTTAGTATAAACTAATAAAATGAATGCAGATTTATCGTCTTATACATTTTGGTCTATTTAAAGAAAAAATATCATCTACAAAAGTGATAATTCAGAATTCCAGAGTGCAGAAAATAACATGCAGCTTGAAACATTCTGAAGTAGGAAATGTAGCTGAAAAATATGCAGAAACTGCTGCTACTAATGCTAATGCTAATATTAGCTATTAAAAAGCCCATTTTAAACTCTGGTTTAAAATGTCAACTCAGTGTTTTCCTTATTTTAAAAGTAATAGCTGAAATATGTTTGTCATGAGAAATATAAACCTCTAACACACAGTGTGACGTCGCCTCTTGTGCAACTGTAAATAAGGGATGATGAAAAACGACAAGTCGCTGCATCTTTATAATAAATGAATCAGTGGTTTAACAGTCTCTCATAATGGTCAATAGATGGTTTTCCTCTTAAATATGAAGTCAGACACGGATGTTATTTGAAGTAATCTTGTAAAAATATTATGCGTATTTCATTTTCAGGTTTGGAACAAAATAAAGTATTTTTTAAATATTTTTTTTTACCAGTATTCTCCATCAGGGGGCGCCCATGTTAGACCATGTTATTCTGCATCCTCTTTCAGTGATCCTATGATTCTTTTTCTGTTTTGTGGCAGGATGTGGACATGATGGATCAGAATGGCATGACTCCTCTCATGTGGGCAGCTTACAGGACACACAGGTGTGTATGTTTGTACAGTAGTGTGTTTTTGTTACATTACTATACATTATAGTGGGGAAACCATTCGGACTGAAAAGAAAATCATAAAATTTGCTGCATAAAAGCCCAGATAAGCTACAACACTTGTAGTTTTCTGAAAGCTCATGTAGATGACCATCTTTATCAGATAGGCCTTCTTCTATTTCTGACCTTATTCTCTTCTCTTTGTTCCAGTGTCGACCCCACCCGGCTGCTGCTGACCTTTAACGTGTCGGTCAATCTGGGCGACAAGTATCACAAGAACACGGCGCTGCACTGGGCCGTGCTGGCCGGTAACACCACCGTCATCAGCCTGCTGCTGGACGCCAACGCTAACGTCGACGCACAGAACATCAAGGTGACGCTTCCCTTCCGTTTACACAGCCGTCAGTGTAAAAAGCGTCAAGAAATTCATTCAGTTCATGAATTAAATGGAAAAAGGTTATTAGGTTCTGATATATTTTGGCTAATATAAACCCTAACTTTCTGAGAAAATAAAAATATAAGACTAGTTCGGAAGAAAAAAAAGATTTTTAACGCAGAAACTGATTCCATGGAATTTTAATGAGATGTTTAGTGGAAGGAAAAAGTGCGGTGGAAAACAAAAGGATTGCCGTTGACTCAAAAGGCTATTCAGGAAACGGGGAGGATTCTTGAGGCATAGACTTTGGTTAAGGCTTTCTTACATAGACTTTCTTTTTAAATGCAAAGTTCAAATTTTGTAAGAAACTAAATTAGGTGTTTTCAATTAGCTCAATAGTCAAAATAATCAGAAATAAATGCTTGTTATATATCCCTCTGTGTGAAGTGACAAGATTGGATATCTAATCATTAACTTAAATCCCCTTGCCCCCCCGCCTTCATATTTCGGTAATAATATATTGCTGTGAGCAAAAATACTTTGCTTGACAGAATAACGACCCTTCAGCCCTAAACCAGAACCATGTTTTGCACTGACTGCTCTTTCTCCAACCTTCAGGGCGAAACACCTCTGGACCTCGCCAAGCAACGGAAGAATGTCTGGATGATCAATCACTTACAGGAAGCGCGGCAGGCCAAAGGTTACGACAGCCCGTCATATTTGAAGAGACTGAAGATGGACAAGGTACAATTTTTATTGTAGTTTATTAGAATCATCAATAATCTCTGTTTAAGAGTGAAGACGGCAGCTGGAGGCATGTTCAGACTGAATGTACCTTCCAAACTTCATTCGGAGATGTTTATTGTCATCCCAGGCTGGTCAGACTGTTGCTTCCTGTTGTCCAGAACAGCCAGGAGTGTCCCAGTCAGTTGTCTTTGTTCGGATCACCTTGGGTGGTTCCTTCCAGTTGTTTCATTAAGGAGCAAATCCCATAGCAGCGTTTAAACATGCCTGAATTTGACGTTTGATCATTAAACTTAACATGAGTGAGCGGACGAGCCAAAACACACCCGACTGTCTCAAAGCTTCAACTATTATCTTTATTAATTCTCCTGAAATGATTTGTTGTCTCCCTGCTTACCTGTTGGGATGTTAGCTCATGAAGGTAAATTAGCTTGCTTTCCATTACCTGCATAGATTTGCTTTAGTAGTTTTAGATTCCTGCAATACGCCTGGATTTTAGCTACATTCACATTACTGTCGTTATCAGATGGTCCCAGAACTTATTCATTACAATTATTTTATGTCTTTACAAATAATTCCAGGTTGAGACTGATGAATGTTTCTGTCATATTTAGTTGTTATAGAGCAGTGTGTTATTGTAGAACAGCAACTTCTGTGTATTCTGGAGAAGTGGTGGTCTGTGGTATGTTACTGATAATAATGGAAACTCAGAAAGTCTGATTAAAAAGAGTTTTGTGTTTTGGACTAGTTGAAGAGCCTAACTGTTTTTGTTTATTTTTTATTGAATTAAAAAGAATGGATCAAACCACAAGGAATTAGTTATTTTTCTATAGAGTAAATTTCAGTTTTATTCTAGTTCATTAGTGGATCTCTAAGTATTACTACTGTAATTTACTGCGGCCAAAAACAGATTTTTTGAAAATATGTTTAAAACCAGACCTGGCGAGTCTGGTTTTTGTCAGAGTGATTGATTTTCAGACCTTTGCAGAAGTAGATGAGTTTGATTTCACACGCAAATATCAGCCAATCACAGTTAGGGAAACCAGTGTTGTGACTGTGGAGTGACAACACAGAGGACAGGTAGAAAAGGCTGCAGATGTCTCCAATTTTTACTGTTTACTGCATTTTCATTGCTAAGATCTAAACTCACCCGGTACTCATGCAATAGATAAGAAGACTGTATTCTGACTTTGCTGATAAGAGTCTTTTAGTTGCCTACAGTTCATATTTATATGGTAAAGTCAGGACGTGTCTCAGCTCATTTGTGGCCAACATTGCTGGACGTTGCTGTAGGGTTGGAAACAAACTCATTAACATTGATACTTTTATTTTCTAAATCAGTTTATTTTTTTCCTGTTTTTGAATTGTGCATTCTTAAAATTTACGTGTTTTGCTTTGTAAACCAGGAGTTCAGACAGAAAGTGATGCTGGGAACTCCGTTCGTCATCATCTGGCTGGTGGGCTTCATCGCTGACCTGGACGTCGACTCTTGGCTGATCAAGGGCATCATGTACGCTGGCGTCTGGGTCGCCGTGCAGTTCCTCTCCAAGTATGTCCCAGCTTAAAAAAAAACCTGTAGATTCCACACTTTCCCTTGTTTAGTTAAAGTTAACTTTGTAGGAGCTTAAAGGAACCTCTTTTATCATCCTTATTGTCTGGATGCACATACTTGGCAGTGAAAAACTTGGAAAACTCCACATGCTCTGGTGCAATTGCAGCTAAGCTGCTGCTAACGGCAACCATCCCCTCCCCCCCTCCCCCTCCCTCTGCAGGGCTTTCTTTGACCACTCCATGCACAGCGCTCTGCCTCTGGGAATCTACCTGGCGACCAAGTTCTGGATGTACTCCACCTGGTTTTACTGGTTTTGGAATGATATCCTTCCACCAGCGGTTCTCACGGCAACCGACCGCAGCAGACCGGTACTCGCGTTTTTAGCTTTTCTGCTCACTAGCTTCTAATTACACCAGGTGAGATAAAGGTATCATTGCTGTGGGAAACATTGATTTTACACCTCATTGCTTCTGTAATGTGGGAGGGAGCTGACCGCTCTGTTGACCTGAGCTAATCTAAGAAGAAAAGCCAATGTTTGCAATGTCAACGGTGCATTAACATTACATCCATTACAGTTGCTTAAATGCTCTTGAGCAGACATGTTTGCACATATGCAGTCATCTGTAAAGAGAGAAAGTCAGTCATGGCGTAGTGATCTAGCGATCACACATGGATCATTAGTCATGTGGAAATGAGTTCCTATTAAACCCAGACTTTCAGTTCCGTTCGTTCTTGTGTTAGCTTGCAGCTACTCGCAGAAAGATTAGCACTTAGCATGTCGCACTGTTCTGTTCAGTCACATAAAGAAACTAGCTGACGCAAACACCACGTTCTAGATCATTTTGTCAACCTTTAACTAGAGTGTAGACATAATAAGAAATAACCATGTGAGCTTCAGCAGGCGTTAATTCAGTAGTTGACCCCCCCTAAAATAGTCATCCAGAGTCATAATTCTGATTCAGTTTGCACATCTGCATGTTTCTTCAGAAGTCTGTCACACTAAGGCTGGTTTCCTGTGGGATCCAGCTGACTCACAGTTAAATCAGTTACAGCCGACAGTGCAGGGATCATCCCTCCTTCACCTTGGTTAGAGTAACGTCAGTGACTGGCTGCCCTGACTGCGTCTCACGCAGGTTTTCTAGGTCCAGGCCTGGTTCACTTCATATCCTAGCTTGTGCAAACAAATCCCAGCTGTTGATGAAGCTGGAGAAGTTTCTCTTCCTGAGTGGGATGAGTCATGATTTATGGCTTCTAAATGAATTCTTGGAAGGAAGTTGGTTTGAGCTGGTGCAGGATACATCAGTGTCTCCAGTTTAACTGTTGTTAACAAAACAGTCATAGTTAGGGGTGTAATGCCGCATAAATATCACACTTCAATGTACTTAAGTTTTAAAGTCACAGTACAGTGTATTTTCAGTTCGCTTCAATCAAGAGAAACAAATAAAAAGTGGCCCTTGTAAAACCAACTGGAGTCAGTTTTTAAATTAGTAGCTCGGTGTTGTCATGAGTCGGTTCACTGTAAAAATCATACAGAATTTAAAAAAAAACAAATAAAGCCATATTATCAGTATCTGCCTTGACCCCTCTGCACACCTTCCATTTGCCACGGTCCACATGCCGTTCCTGGTCAACACCCTGGCTTTGTTCTACAACTTTGGCAAATCCTGGAAATCTGATCCTGGAATCATTAAGGCGTCAGAGGAGCAAAAGAAAAAGGTATCCCTCCCATCCTGCATCATAATCACTCTGTGATTATATAACACTAATATCTCTGATATAGTTTGAATTACAGTCTTGGCTGATGTTTCTCTCTGTGTTGCGCTGCGGTGTTACATAATGTTTCAGATTTTCTGCCCTGCTGCTTTAGGCCTCTTTGTCCCTCATTATCACAAAGTGTTAGAGGAGTGAAGGGTCTCTGTCTCCTATCAGGTTCCAGATTCTACATCCTGTGAATGAGGAAAGCAAAATTTACCCTCGTTTGGAGACTACAAAGCCTCGCGTAGTTCATGTAGGCTACAAGAGAGACCAAGATACTAGATAACAGGAAGTCTAAATAAAGTTCTCAAATCTTGCATTGTTTTGCTCTGTGTGGCTTTCTGCCTGTGTTTGTAATGGAACATGGTCGATTTATAAATGTTGGCAGCCATTTGACAATCCAGAAATGAAACGAGGCTTTAAATTTTTGCAGATGCACACACTGCTAATTGCTTATATAAGATGCTAAAGAGATTGGTCACAATATTCTGATTTGTGCCTCTCCCTTGTCCGAGAACATAATGTGATCCTTGCTAAAGTATAGTGTAGAGTAGATCATAGAGACAATATTTCCTGTTCAATTTTTCTCCTTCTTCTTCAGACAATTGTGGAGCTAGCCGAGACAGGCAGCTTGGATCTAAGCATATTCTGCAGCACCTGCTTGGTAAAGCTCCTCCTTGAAAGCTGTGATGTTCTGCAGTTCATAAGAAAAGAAAGCAGAGCTCATCTGGTTCTGTTTTTCTTCCAGATACGGAAGCCCATCCGGTCCAAACACTGTGCCGTGTGCAACCGCTGCATCGCAAAGTTTGACCACCACTGTCCCTGGGTGGGGAACTGTGTGGGTAAGTCGGTTACAAGGATTTGTTTAGCATCCAAGATCGACAAGCTGATGTAAGCATCTTAACTCTTTAAGACCCGGCGTGCATCTAAACATTCATGGTATTTCATCAGGCCCTGGTGGGTTGAAGCAAACATCCTGGAAAAGGGAAAACTGGTTACAATTGACCACAGGAACCCAACAATGGGGAGAATGGAGGGGAAAACAAGCAAACTTGAGTCATTGTTGTCTGTAAAACAGATTGGAGACCATAGTGGACGGAGGTTATGCAGGGGGGGCTTTGAACACTTCCTTTTTCTAACCTTGTGGTCAGGATGATGGTTTAAAAGTGAGGAAACTGTCTGAACAAACAGAAGGTCCATCTGTGTAATCTTAACCTCTGACAATCTGCTTTAAAACTTCTTCAGAGATATAATACAGCATCATGTGTTACACTTTCCTCACCTTGTGGGATCATTGAATATTTTTATAAACCACTAATTGTGGATTAAATAGTTGCTTGCAATTTTGAAACAATGATAGACACTTGTCAGAAACAATCCTGTTCTAAAAATAGTATCATTACTTCCTGTAATTAAAATTCTTAAACCACATCTTCATCTGTGAAAATATATTTGATTTCTTTGTATCTGTGAGTTACTTGAGTTGGTAGCGGACATCTGATGTGAATTGTATGTCAATGACTCTTTGAGAACAATTTAAAATGAGAAAAACGTTGTCATGTTCAATACTTAAGTCTCGTTTCCACTGCGCTGTGCAGTGGTAATTTATGGTCTGGCATAGTCAGGAAATTGTTTCCATAAACATTTGGACTCTCACTCAATGGACAGTGTTGAGTGACACCAGTAGTTCCACTCTAACCTTTCCGTACCTTCATCTTCTTGACCTACAACTAAAGGTGGACCAGCAATGGTGTGGTGTGGCTGGCCACTACTTTAAGGAACATGGACAATATCACATACCAAACCACACTGACTTGTACCATAGGGGTAATAAACTATCAATAAACATATAGCTAAATGAAATCAAATATTTTGTCCTTTACAGGAAGTGGGAATCACCGCTACTTCATGGGCTATCTCTTCTTTCTCCTTTGTATGATCTGCTGGATGATATATGGCTGCATCTCCTGTAAGCTCTGCACACTTTTTTGTTTTATCCATATCTTTTCCTAATTTCAAACGTCTTTCTAACTCCCGTCTTTCTGATCCCGTCCACCAGACTGGAAGGTGCACTGCGCCACCAGCTACGCCAAGGACGGCTTCTGGCTCTACATGACCCAGATTGCCTCTTGCTCACCTTGGATCTTCTGGATGTTCCTCAACAGCATCTTCCACTTCATGTGGGTGGCTGTGCTCATCATGTGTCAGCTCTACCAGGTACAGCTTCATCTAGATGAAGGGGGGGAGGAGGGGACACAGTTTGGTGTTGGTCTGGAATGTCAGCTGACCGTGTCTCTGTGGGCTGTAGATCGCGGCTCTTGGAATCACCACAAACGAGCGGATGAACGCTCGCAGATACAAGCACTTTAAGGTTACGGCCACATCCATCGAGAGCCCCTTCAAGTAAGTCATGTTCTTGCTTCCATATCATCTGGAGAGGTGTGCCGCAGGGTTCAGTTGTTGTGCCACTTCCTTTTAGTTTTTAGCAACTGCTCTAATACCGTTTTCCAGTTCTATCTGTTCTATCTTAAGCTAACTAGGGCATTGCTACACTCTCTTTGTGCCTCCCACCCCCTTCTAGCCACGGCTGCATCCGAAACCTCATAGATTTCTTCGAGATCCGCTGCTGTGGCCTGATCCGGCCTGTGTCTGTGGACTGGACCACGCAGTACACAATAGACTACGACCAGACGTCCGGCTCAGGCTACCAGCTGGTGTAGAGAGGAAGTGGCGGACAAAGACGAAACGGAGGGTCTGGGAGGGAAGCGAAGAGTGGAAAACGAAGCTTTTTGGAAGTATTGTTCCCCTCCCCCTTTGGCGCTGGAATTTTGAGCGATGCGGTTCTCTGGAGCGGTTTTCTTCATTTCGGATTTCTCTTATTTTTGCGGACCACCTCTCCTTTGCAGATTTAAGACTGGAGAATTAGACAAGACAAGCATGCAGGTATGGGGCATCATCATCACCCCTGCCCTTTTTCACTACTACTACTACTTACCCCCCTGTCCCCACCTTCTCCCCTGGGCCTTTTGGACAGTGTGTTGCTGCCAAACACAAGCGGAGCGGGGAGAGTTCTAAAATAAAAGCTCGTCTGTCTGTCCCAGAGACGTGAAACTCGGTGATGAGGCAGCATTGTCCCTTCACCCTCCCCGTACTTCACATCCCGTTTTCGTTGTGTGTCTTTGATGTTTCGAATGATGATCGGATTGGGAATGTTTCGGTTTGGCATTACTAAGTTGTTGCCAGGGAAGCATAAAGGAGCGATTTTTAGGGAAAGGAAACATGAATTGACTCTTGGTTTGATAGGAATAAGGGAATGTCTTTTTAAAGGTCTTGACTTTTGCACCGTGCCGAATAACGAACAGAGCCGACGAGGACTTGCCGAACTTATCAGATGAAAAGTGTTGGGATTTCAGGAGGGAACTGTTGGCGGAATCCTACTCCCCCCACACCTCCCACCCCGACCGCTTTCTGCTAAAATAAAGCTGCATCCACTGTAATAACCTGGAAACGGTGCAGTGGCCAAGTAGAACTGAGTCTCCCTCAGCAGTGACCATGCTGAACACCACAGATATCCTCCAGACAATGTGATACAGGTCTATTTATTTTAAAACTATTTATAGAGAAATTAACTATGTTCTAGCACCATCGTTTTTACATTTCACATCATTTTAGATGAGTAGGATTTTTTTTTCTCAATAAGAGCATTTTAAAAAGGGTTAGAAGACATGAAAGTGGATAACTAGAAAACGAAACAGGTACAGTGAGTGTATTTATTCATAGAAACAGAAGAGAAAGTAAGAAGTTTACAGGAAAGCCTCATTCCAGATGTTTCTCTTTTTAAAGCTGTTAAGTCTTATTTGTTGTGTCTTTTTGTCTGCCTACAATGTTGCACTGATCGTGTTTTTATTTTAGTTCAATGAATATATATATAAATATATTATTTGGCCGTTACTGAACAGGAGGTCCAGCAGCTTCACGCCAACACTTCCATTGTTAGCAGAGAGGAGAAACGTGTGGGGGGGAAGGTCCTCTCTTCCCAGAAACCCCTCTGTGTGTGTGTGTGTGTGTGTGTGTGTGTGTGTGTGTGTGTGTGTGTGTGTGTGTGTGTGTGTGTGTGTGTGTGTGT
>CAEGAF010071105.1:0-14072 GCA_903067075.1 Micropoecilia bifurca | reverse complement strand
TATATATATATATATATATATATAAATCAAGACAAAGAAAGGATCTGCAACAAGCAGGAGCTCGGAGCGGATGACGACAATGAGAAAGTGAAAGCTGGGATCAGACTTACGGATCAGAGCGGAGCCACTGAAGAATAATTCCTGTTGTACAGTACAGTATTGAACCTTGTCTCCGTGGTAACCGGCTGTGAAATGTGAGGAGGAAAAGATGAGACAGAAGAAAGGCTTTACGTGTTCCAGATGACACAAATTAGTGCTGGTGCAGAGAAGAGACAAAACGGATATTTCTCTAATATCACTTCCTCCAGTAAAGCACGAGTCCCGTCGCATAAAGTTGAGTTTGATGTTCCAGGAAATGTCATCGGTTGGGTAACTGCTAACCACAACATGTGGCAAAGGTTTTTTTTACTTATTTATTCAAAATTGACAGCACTCATACTCTAACGCTCCATGTAGGGTTTTGTTTGTCCGCAGTTAAAAAGAGTGAAAAATATAGGAGGAATATTTCCTCCACCATAGCAAACACAATTCAGACAGACTCAGTTGGAGTTTGAAATAAATGTTTGAATGGGGATCTTTTTTTTAAAAAAAATATGTCACTTTCACATGTGGTTTTGCTTCTCTTTTTTTGTGCTCTATATAAAGCACTTCCCTCACTCTATTCTCCCATTGAGACACTGTTTGAGGAGTCAGCGGCTTCAGCCAGAATTTTTAAGAGATACAATTTAACATTACTGATTTTGTCCTTTTGTTTATCAGTGTTGAAGAGAAAAAACTTTTGTTTTTCCTCTCCTGGTGGTAATATTTTTTAACCTTGTTGAGAAAAAGGAAAAGGTTTAAATAGTTTTAACTAGATTAATAATTTACTTCGTGACATGAGCTCTAAAGGGAACTTGAACTGGGATGAGGAAGGCAATGCTAATTATTCACTCTGGCTTGATTTCATAATTTCACCAGGATGTTTCTCATTGTTTAAAAGTTTATCCTTCGAACGGCACAAGGAGTTCTGATTCATTTTGTCTCTTGAAACAAAACCGCCAACAGCATCTTCTCAGCAGCTGAACTTCACTGACAGCTTTGTTGTATAATTAATTCAAGTGTGACATTTAAAAAACAACAAAAAAAAAGATTTCTGACAATTATCTAGGAAAAAGTAACACTGAAGCAATAACCTTGAGCACAGGAAAGAATCGCATATTCACAGGGTCAGAGCATAACAAAAACAACCGAGACAGTGAGTCAAAAAAAAAGACGTGGCAGTTTTAAAAAAAATTAAAATTAAAATATGCACAAACGGGAACAGGGGAATGGCGAGATTTCTCCCCATTCAGACACACGGCAGACTATTTAGCATTTAGAAGGTCCTAATAGGCAGCAGAAACGCTGCAGGGAAAATAAAAGTGGCTTTGCTTCCAACAGCCTCGACACTTGGAGCTCATTTCTACAGCACAGCGCTGCCCTGTAACAGGTCTGCTGTGAGGTCGTCTCGTTGTTCACACTGCAAACAATGAGCCGCGGCAACTCAACCTCAACAGAGACTGAGACAGTCCAGTCGCCTTTTATTTCCGAGTGAGCCAGACCTGGTTTGTGGATGTTAATGTCTCTCCATGCTACCTCATTAGCTACCCCATTAGTTACATTGTTTGCTCTTTTTCAGCTGTATTTATATGCAACAACATTCCTTTAATGAAACAGAAAGAGAAGTGCCGCCAGCTGTCAATGATAGACCTGTCACTTGTGTATTAGCCATGGCATTCTGGTTCATACGGCTCCTTTCTAAAATATATTGGCTTTTTCATATTCTGTCACATGGCATGGACAAAACTTTATAACGGATTGTAATTTCATGACAGGCTAGCACGGTGTGGTGCAAAGCTAATCAGCGAAAAGGAAAATGACAGCTTTTGAAATTATCGATGTGCTTCCGCAGGGTTTCTGCAGGTTTTTAGCAAGTCAAATTTAAGACTTTCTAAGACTTCTCCAATACCACCTTGAATTAAATGCAAGATTTAACAAAAGAAAATAAATGAAAACTGTAAATATAGGGAATGGCTGGGGGAAGATGCTCTGCTGTAATGAAGAAAACGAACACAGTCCAGCCAAACGGTGACAAACGTGCACTTACTCATGAAAGATGCTAAAAAGCTGACTAACTTGTAGCAAGGTAAGTACAAGTAGCTAGTTAGTGGTAGCATCAACCACCTCAAGTCACTGAATGCAGTGAAGATGTCTGCGAGCGACTCAAGCTTTGGCCTGACAGAAAACTACATATATCTCAATTAACAAGATTAAATAGTCCTACCAGGCCAAAATTTAAGACCTGTGATTAACAAACTTAAGACCAACATGCTTCTTTTTATGAATTCAAAGACATTGTATGGCCTTAATTTTAGATACATGAATTTAAGACTTTTCAAGGATAGTAGAAAACTAAGCTCAGTCGGATTAGACAGGGGGTGTCTTCTGTGAAAATTCATTTTCATGTCTTCTTAATTATATTACAACATATAAATAAGTCTGGCTGCAAGTTTGCTTTAACTTCACAAAGTGTTGAAATTTAACATCGTTGTAATGTAGCTGTAAGCAAATTAGCACGTCTCCAAGAAATTCCAAGATGACAATAAATGTCAGCTGATTATAAAATAGCAGACATTCAGTCTCTCCATTCTATGTAATTTATTTGGTGATGCTTTGTTTGATGCAACAGGTGGTCAAGCCAATAGCAAAAGCATAAGAAGAAGAATAGATGTAGGCCAGAAGAGATTACAATAAAACCATCATGTTGAGAGAGAAAATGTTGTTTCTTTCCCCCCAGCAGATGGAACGACAGAAAACACTCAAATAATGAGCTATGAACCAAAAGAAGGAGGACATCAGCACTGTTTAAGTATATGTGTTTAATCGCAAGTCATTGTGATTGCAATATTATCGTCTGTGCCATTTCATAAGTTTTTACCTCCAATATTGTTAGAAATAATTCTCAATTAAGTGTGTTTTAACAGCCCTTAAAACAACAAGCATTCAGTTTGCAGCACAGTCTACTTATGCAAACAGCTTTAAATGCAGCAAGGTTCTGGTTTGAACCAGAACTAGATAACACAAAAAGGGAATAAAAGGAGCCAGGCTATAAAGTTTTCATGTCAGCTTTTCTTTCTAAGTAAACCTGGTGCATCATTAGAGGTTTAACAAAGCGGCATCACACCGTTCACCGCTGGGCTCTGTGAAACCACAACAGTGAGCAGTCAAAGCGCAGCAGCAGCTTCGCAAATGTATCTCTAGAGAACTGCGTTTTAAATTCACCTAGAATTTAAGCTCGGTGGTACGGATTTAAAGTCATTTTATGAGAAAAGCGGATGGATCACAACTACATATTCTGGTGCAAGGTGGGGGGGAAGACATTTAAGTATCATTTATTTTAGAAAGCTCAAGTTTCTGCATCCTGACTCACGCCAGATAAAACCGTTTTCTCCTGAGATTTCTCCATTTGTTTTTGCTTCAATTAGCATTCACCTGCAATATGTTGTTGAGAATCATCAGCAAGCAATAAAGCCTCAGATGAAAGGTTTGACGTCTTTGTTTGATGCTAAGCCAGACCTTCATAGAAGCTGTCTTCAGTTCTTAAATCGATTTTTATTATTAACATTATAAGTATTATTCTCTGGCTTTTGATGTTTTGTTTTTCAGCTAGATGAGCTGCGCTCTGTTCGGATCAGATCAGATACCCGACTTAAAACTATTCATTCAGAAACACTAACGACATTATTAATAACTCCTAGGGCACATTTAAGTTACTGTCTGTTTGCACTTTGATGCAGTGTCCAATTATCTTTGAGGCTTTTGACTCTAATTGAAATATCCACGACTGAAAGAAACACAATCCACTAAAACAAACATTTCTCTCAACATGTGTCTCATTTATTCAGATCAGGCATCTGTGCTTCCCACTATATTTAAATTTCAGTGTATTTTTGAAAACTAACAGATGATGCAGCTCAGCTTGAACATCTGGTTCCCTGGAGCTGAATATTTATCTTAGATTTATCTGTAATTTAGGCATAAGGTTTATGCTGCGGATTAAAATAATTGTCCGTTTATGAAGTCATGATTGGCTTTGCTCTGATAACTGAAGCTGGCATGAAGTTCAGGAACAGGTTAAAAATCACGTAATCAGAGGACATAAAAACTGTGTTTACTGACAGTTAAATACAATAAAAGTCAAATGGTAATGGATTTTAAAGTTAAATCCATTACCTCCATTTTATGCATCAGCAGTTATTAGGGAGAAAAATCTTACCTCTGCAGGCGTATTTGGTAACCACAGGAATTCCCATTTCCTACACTTTCTGCTCTCTCTGCAGCTACACGCTCTGCTACCTGAGGAAAAAACACACACACACACAATTCCACTGAAGAAAAGAGCCTGCATTAAAAAAAAACAACCTCTTTTATCAGGACAAGTCATGCATAAAATTTAGAAAACCGAATTTTGCATAGCAATGACGTTCCTCATTAGTATCAAACCAGAACTTATGAGTCAACGTATGCAGGGCTGCACAAAACCTACAGAGATGGCGCTGATGCGGCGGGGCTGCGTGCAGACCACCCGGCACGTCGAGCCCCGGCCTCTGCTGATGTGGTCGTCCAGGATGAACTGGGTGACCTGAGTGGTCTTTCCGCACCCCGTCTCCCCGCTGACCACCAGGACGCGGTTGGAGTTGATGAGCCGCACCAGATCCTGTGGATCAAATCAGAAATGCGAGGAGATGGAAGGGACAAAATTAAGAGGTTGTGGAAAAAAAAAACAAAGAAAGAAAGAAATATGTGTGTCTTTTTTATGCAACATGTTTTTAATGGTGAATTGGGGAGTAACTGCTTAAAGGGAAGATAGAGCAGCAGTACTTACCTCTTTCTTTCCATATGATGGTAGTTTTTCCCTGAATTTCTAGAGGTGAAAAGATGAAGAGCAGGTTTTTATTTATTTGTACAATTTCAAAATCATCATTAAATTTAATTTAAACATTAATAATTCACACTTTACATATTCTGCTTTCAACTGCAGCCTCATTATTTAATGCAGCAAAATTCAGCAGTGCCGTTTGTCAACAATGCCTGTCCTATTTTACACTTGAAAATAAAACTTTTAAAGCTGAAATGTTAACATCCTGATTACACAATGTTGGTGAAACTCTATACCAAGTTATCTGTAGAAAATGTCTCTACACTAGTATATTGTTCGTAGACAAAAAAAAGAATGTATTGGACATTTTGTTGACAGCAAATTAAAACTTCATATTTACACACTTACCAACATTTCTTTGTAATTTCGATCTGTCTTTTTGCTTTGCAAATCTCTTTTCAAGTCCTCATCCACTGATGCGTCTCCGACTACTTCCTGAAATAAGAACTCCAGATCCTTGTCTTCGCTCAACGGTTTTTCTTTCTCCACATCGTCCTCGTCGTCGTCGTCCCAGGTGTCTGGAGGTTCATCTTTAGCTGCTGCAGAGGAGCCACTGAAAAAAAAAAAAATAATAACACACACATTAGGATGACAAGTTTAGTTATTCTTTTCATATGATTGGCAAAACATGCCTTTCAAAGGAAGATTGGAATTTAAATATGACAACATAACACACCGTTGAGATGTGCGGCTTGTTTTCTTCTGTTCCTCTTCCTCCAACTTCTGCTTCTCTTCTTCAGGCATATCCCCGTCAAAGTAACTGATGTCACAACATGGCAATAAGACACAACATCAGCTACAAACACAAATAATCTGACTTCATACATCCTTTTACATTGTAAGCTTGGCAGTGAGCGAGAGCACAGCGGACGCCACTGGCTGCTCTCACCAGTGGCCGCTGCTGCTGGCTGCTGACCGCCAGGCGTCAGACGCTGAGGACTGTGCGTCCCTGCTGTCTCTTGTCGGGTCACTCTGGACAGAGTTAAGGAGCTTGGTGATGTGTTCCTCTCTGGCCTCGTCCATTTGGACCACGGCTCGCTGAACATATGAAGAAAAGGAAGGAAAAAATACATATATATTCATATCTTCTCTTTCTGCTGCACTTTGTATCGCTAAAAGGTTCTACTTTACTTTTCTAACTAATCACAGCATCAGTCGGGCATTGCATTCTAGCTTGGAACAAATACACTGCACAATAGTTGTTTTTCACCAACCTACTAAGCACATCCAGTCCACAGGAAAGAGAGACGGGACCAACATTGGTATTGGACACAAAATGTGTCATTTTATAGTCCGATAAATAAAACTGGGCCGATATTCACAACCGATATATATTTTCATCGTGTTGCCATTTGTTTCTGAAGGGAGACCATAGGGGGTTGGTCACGTGGTATTTGTTTGGTCATGTGACAGTGATGCGCCAAAGGATTGTGGAGGCATAGAAGCAGAGGTGAAGGCAATAGTGTAGCCTCTTTATCAAGGTGTAGAAAGTGAAATTAGGCCTGTCATGATAACGAATTTCATAAATAAGGCAGTAAGTAAGAATTTGGTTCTTATATCTACTGTGAAAGAAGTGAGGAGAAACAGACGAGCCTAATGATTTGAGCAAGTTCAAAAAACGTCCAATCGGTGAGGGTTTCAAATCTGAAAACACATCAAACCCTTTGGTGTCCAATGTCAATAAATGACAGGCAACAAAAGGGGGTTAGCACGTCATTACGCAAATTATCATAAAGCTGTCAAATCCATGTAGGAGAAAACATTACATAACTCAATATTTAAAAAAAAAAAGGGAAAGCAGATTACATGAGTGATGTTCTACTAGTTATTATAAATAAAAGGCAACTGCAAACAAACGCACAAATCACTGTGGTCAAACCCACAACCTGTTCTTCTAAAGTCACAGCGACCGAGAGTCAACCAGCGGGGCTCGTACCGATCTGCGGTCCGCTTGTTTCCTCCTCACGGCTCCGTACCGCGCGTACCACATGCCGATGTCCCGGCCCCTCAGGTGTGGAGGAGGACGGTCCCGCTGCCCTCCTCCTGCTCCTCGGTCCTGGTCGGGGTCGGAACCGTGTCCTCTGAGGCCTCTCCCACCGCCTCCTCCTCCTCCTCCTCGGTCCAGTCTCTCTCTGCTCCCATCCCTGTAGCCTCCACCTCCTTTTCTGCTTCTTCTTCCACCTCCACCGCCGTAGCCATAACTCATACCGCCGTGAGCAAGAAAACGCACTAACCGTAAAAACGGTCCCTGTCACCACACATGTAGGAAGGAGCACGTTAACGCAGCTGGGATTGACGAGCTCCGGCTGAATTGGTGCCTTTTACAAGCTGTAAAAAGACAAACCTGCCGGTATCTTTGTCAGTTCACTAACTGGTAGAGGTACTGAAATGCATTCACTCGATAAATAAACAAGACGCAGCAGGCAACGTACAAAAGCGGCCGGTAATTGCTGTTTTCTGTCCGGCGTGTCGCATGAATATGACGTATGCGGTGTAGAGACGCTGCGTGTTGACGTAGCACTCACGCCCCTGAAATGTGAGGGGGGAAGGGATGCTACTGAGGCGAAAATAATATGCTACGCAAAATATTAAGAGCTCATAAATTATACACTGTTGAATAGCTCAAAGTGAGAGCTCAAACACATCAGTTTATTTATTTTGTTTGTTTGTTTGTTTTTTTACAAACAGTAAGGGGAAAAATATATAAAGGCGGAACAAAAGTGTGCGAGACTTTCTGGATCTTTGTTCCACGAAGGTCATTTCTCCAGGGAAAAACAGGAACTGGCCCAGACAAATATCCTAAAGACTAAACCAGACATAACATGACATCAGATTAACAAAGTTCTAAGACTCTCTAGACTGAAACAAAAAATTGTCACATTCCACCCCCCTTACAAATGAACTCAGTTTTATATTGACCAAACTATTAACTATCATCTAGTTATCTTACACTGGAAATCATTGCAGTCTACGACACCATAAGACAACACATTGAAACGTTTCACAAAGAATTTTAGAAAACATGATGTGTTTTTTTTACCTTAATGCTTACGACTAGTCACCATATGAACATGTCTAATTTACAAAGCCAAGGTTAGCTGACCTGGAAATGTGTTTTTTGCACCTGCAAGGGAGCCTTGCTGTCTCTCCAGTGTTTTGACTCTTTGTCCTTGGGGTATAAATGATATGTGGACTGTGTTTTACAGAGCTTTTACTCTGACCTGTGCATGAGTGCGCTATTCTATAAACTCTCAAGTTATGTGAGTTGTATTAGCAAACCTAAATGAGTGATTATCATCTTAATACGTTGGTTTTCTAAAGTACATTCAACTGAAAAAAAGATGAGCCAATATATGTTGACTTTGGTTAAGGTTTTGCTAAAACTCAAAGTGAGTCCACTGAACTTTTAGGGGCAGTGCAGAATCTCATCGGGTCGTTATTAATCCATCACAGGGCAACACAGAGACACACAAGAGAAACAGCCATGCACACAAACACTCACACCTACAGACAGTACAGAGAGCGCGGCTCACTAAACAGTCATGTTGTTGAAACGAGCCAGGGTGCATCAGGATCACGAAGAACTAAAATTAAACCAAGATTCTTTTACTTTTGCAATTGTAATGCAAGAAGATGTACAAAGATGCTAAAAGGCTCATATTCTCTCCCATTAGGAAGGTTTTGAAAACCTGCAATGACAATTTATTCCTCTAATCTACTTATATCACTGAAATGACTAATTTATTTTCTCTTTCTTCCATATAAATGGAAATAGGAGCCAAACACCCTTGTCTGGGGTTTTTCTAATCTTACAGGGCGCTTAAAGCACTTTACACTCGACATATTCAGGCAATTGCACTCAAATTTATGATCTTATTTACAGAGCGAAGATTGCTGGAGGACTCTTAGTTGCCTGGGAATGTCTGAGCAGAGTTCAAAATGGCGACCTGATAATTAGTTTTCCCAGCCGATATGTGCCACTATCAAACTTCAAGCATTTGGTAGGTTGAATAAAATATGCAATACATAAATAAATGAACACAAGTCATTAAATGATCCAATAATTATTTTGTCGTTTTTGTTATTTTTAAATTTCGATTTTTAAAACGACTTACAAGAGGTCATGTCATCTTCGGAGGAGCTGCAGAAGTCAGTGGCTCATGTTGGCGAAATGAAAAAGTAGAATGAAGAAAGGCATTCTCAGAACTTTAAGACAAATACTTACAAAATGAAAATGCAAAACAGCAACTTTTAAAAAAGGAAAACCGGGATTCATTCAGTTAAAACAACAAGAATTTTTTTGACCCTATTATAAAGATGGGGTGACATTTAAAACACTCACATTTTCTTATTATTAATCAATTCAGTAGTACCAATAAAAAAATATTGATTAATAATTAGAAAATGTGAGTGTTTTAAATGTCACCCTGTCTTTATAATAGACAGGGTATATATATATATATATATATACTGATCTCTTTCTAATCTCTTTCAGGCACCTATTTTATTGTTTTGACTTCTTAAGGCACAGTTCTTTGAAACGTCTTGAAAAAATTAAAATAAAAGCATTTTCATCACCAATAACACATTCAGATACAGAGGAGAGCAGTGAGGCTATAATTTTCAAACATGAGTTTGTGAAACGCTGACTGTCTCCTTAAGGATCACCATTTAGGAGAAAGTAACTGGAACTGTAGAGCTATTAGCACTGATTAATATTGCCGGAAGACCAGAGCCAACAAGCTGTTTTAAAAATAGAGCCGTCGAAACATCTGAGGGAGATGATGAAGGCTTAGTGTCTCTTAAGTGGTACATAGACACAACTTCTAAAATGTCCCAGCAGAATTGGGGCATCATAATTTGGAGAGTGGCTTCCATTAACTTGACAAACGGCGTCTCAGAACAATAATTTAACCTGTGAAAGAAAAACACAAAAATGCTCCTCATGGCGACTGGATTGAACCTCAATGACTGGACTGGATGTTGGGCTATGCTTACAGAGGTTCGTGTTATTAAAAATAGTTAAAATAAAAGCTTTAAAGTAATGCTTTTGTCAACATTTCAGATATAATTTCTTTCTTTTTTTAAAATAAAATGTAAGTTTTCTCTTTTCCCAAATAATGTGATTTGGGAATAGAGATTCACAAATCACCCTAGTATGATTGTACTTTTAAATTCAGCGTGTTGATCCCGCCAGCAGACAGTGAAGCTCTCTCTCTCTCTCTCTCTCTCTGTGGTTTCTGTGTCCCCGGCTGATGCATGTCACCTTTAAATGTGCTTCAAATGTCACGGTTTCCAGATGCTGCTGGTCTCGTCTGTGCATGTTCTCACAAAAACACAGTTGTAGAAACCCCAATGCTCTTCAGACGTAATGAGTCCAAAATGACTTTTCGATCCTTCTGTGAACCAGGCACTGTCAGGTATTTTTTTCTTGATCTCAGAGGAGATCCACTGCCACCGTGTTTCACCTTTCTTTCAGAATGAGTTTCATAATTCTGATGCGGTTGTTTGACACTTCTGGTTGCCTTTTGTTCTTCAAAAGTCGATGTTCTTAAATCTGCTGGAAAAATTAATGCAAAAGTATGAAACAAGAAGATTTTATACGATTCATCCCAGGTGAAAAAAAAATCTAGATAAGTCTATTTTAAATAGGCGGAGTTTTAAAAGAAAAACTTTTTAAATATGTTATCCATTGGATGAACTTAGAACATATTAAAAGCTGGAAATAAACACATTTTTAAAAACATGCTTCTTGTATATCGATGTATTGTTTTGAAACATTTTTTACAATAAAAACATATAAATAAATATAATTAAATATAATTTCCATTAAAATTAAATATACTACTACAATTATGTGTGTGTACATATAGATTTTTTTGTTTTTTAAAAACTGAAGTACATAAATATCATTGTTTATAAGCAATGCAATAAGCAAAGCGTAATAGTGTCTATATTTCAATGAATCACATATACAGTACAAATGAAACTGGTGCACCTCGGATTTGTAATCATATTTTTCTGGACTATAGTTAAAATGTGCCACATCAAAACCTTTTAACGGCATGAAATTCAAAATGTAGCATTCCATATTGCTACATTTCTTGTAGCATTAGGAGATGCTAACATTTCTTCACTTATAGCATCTTTTACTCTAACACAACTCAAATATCTGGAACCACATTATATGTGATATGTGCTGTTACTACACAACGGGGTGCAATTGCAGATTAACATCTGGTTTCATCCAAACGGATGACACTCGCAGCGCAGTGAAAAGGTTCATCCGTCTCACAGCAGCATTAGAAGATGACCTCCTGCCTGGACCTGAAAGATTACAGCATGATGAAAGAAATTCAACTTGACTGGTTTTGGTCTCTCACCTTTCAGACTCCAGGTCTGCTGCGCTGCAGCTCCATTACTTTCTACTGGCACATTTGAAATGTTTGCCTCAGACGGCGTTTTATAAGGAACCTTCACAAAGCCAGTGTATTGAGCTTTAGCTGAGCGTGAGCTCGGTTATCAACATCAGCAGCTCAGGCCCTGATTTATAAATCTGGATTTTTCTTGTTCAACGGATGAAATGGCCTGAATAAATCATGTCTGGAAACAATTCAGTTACGGGGAGACATAATTATCGGGTAACTGATTTATTTCAGGCAGTAATTTGTTATGTCTTATTATGATCTATGGGGTTTCTTGTGATTAGTTAAATAAACTACTTTATGTTTAACTAATTATTTCAGTAAAATTGATACAGACACATGAAATATATACATTTCCCCTGATATTTTTTTCTTTCTTATCTCAGATCATCAAACAAATGTTATCACCAAAGACAAGACAATACAACACAATTATAATCCTACTAAAGCTGCAGAAGGTAACTTTTACATATATATAAAAAAATCATTTTCTTTTTCATATTTATTTAACCTGTTACAATGTCCTGAATGAGAGACAAATAATTGAGATCCTCTCTGTAGTCCTACAGCCACCTGCAGAAATACACCTGTCTGACAGAAACAGCCAAACACAGCCCGGGGGAGGGTCCTAGTGTGGCCGAAGTGAATTACCATGGCTACAGACGATGATGGATAAGAAGTTTCCCTTGCAAGTGGTTTCTCTGCCTTTAGAACAGCTGCAGCACACACACGAGGGTGACTGACAGCGCTAAGACTCACTCCTGGCTCTGATTGGTTGTTTTTGTGGCGTATTTCTGCAGAGGCCACACAGGAAGAAGGCAGAGGACCTGGGTTTTTTCCCCGATTATCTGTCTCTGTTAATATTTTTAAGAAATGTGTAAAACAAAAATAACCAACAACATATTTTTTATAAACGTTACACACTGCAGCTTCAATTAAGGGGGGAAAAACAGTCAAAACCAACCTGAAAACATAACACACCCTTTTCTTAAATCATGAATTCATTGCAGTTCATCCGATTTTGGGTTTATTTCTACCTCCCACAACCCAGTTTGATCACCGTCTGACATCAAAAAATCCCTGAAAACACATTAGGCCTCATAAAGCAATGCATTATGCCCATACCTAAAAAGCAAATAAGAATAGATGAACAGCAAACTTGGTGACATCTGTTAGTCTTGAGAGGAATACTCCACCATTCCTAAGAATGGGGGTCATTATGGACGAATGGTGAAAACATGGAACTGTGGATAACCTCCCAGAAGTGAGGCCAAAAACCTGCGAGAAAGTATTCTGTGGACAGATAAGATAAGAGTTGCATATCCGAAAAAAGAACATCGTACCACCAGACAAACACGGTGGTTGTGGTGTGAAGGTCTGGGATTGCTCTCTTTCCTCAGGACCCGGATGTATTGCCTTTTATTGATGGGACCGTAAATTCAACTGAATCAAATATAACTGAGATGCTGCATTTTAAACAGTTTGTTTACACTCTAAAGCCCCAGAGTCTAACCATTCCTGCAGAGGTAAAAAAAAGTAACCCATGGCAATGGAAAAGACACACCCCCAGTCACAGCAGCAAAAACATCAGTTTTCAGATTTACTGCTTACTTATGGTTGCTATTTTTTTATTTTATCTTTTTTACATATAGCCATTTGAAAACTGTATTCTAAATACTTAGGTTATCTTAAATCTAAAAATTTGTTTGATCATCTTAAGTATTGTGACCAAAAAGCAAAGGAGAAGAGATCAGTGAGGAGCAAATAGTTTATCTCCAACACTCTCCATGATTGAGCACTATAAATGTTTTAATGTGGCACAAATGCCATAGAATATAAACCTCTTTTAGATGAAAAAGTAAAAATGTAGTACCATTTGACAAAACATAGACGAGCTATTAAAGCCCAACATGATAACGCTCCTCCCTTTTAAATGAGCTTCTTCTCCTCACATACTCCCTGGTAATTATATTAAGGGGGAATTACAGCACGTAAATATTAAGATTATATATAAACTGTCAAAATAAATATGCACAGACCAGCCAAAGATTGATCAGCTCTTTCACAGCGGGGGAACTGAGTGGCAAACAGATGCTGCCTTCCACATTTGTTTGTTGGAAGGTTTCATTTAATCAAACGTTTCCCACCAAATCTATTAGCTTGCAAAATCTTAGAACATCACAAACAAACATTTGCGCCTCAAAAACAAACTGCCAAATACGCCGTGGTCCCTTTCTCAGATTAGGAACGACTTTTGCTTCAGTTGCAAATATTTAAGACCGTGACATTTTTTAAAATGTATTTTTTTTCATCTTTTTTTTTTCATACTCTGCAAGCACAATGAATATCTCAGTTGGCTGCTTCAAAAGAAACAAATTATAGATTTGAAATGAGCCAGTGTGAAAGAGAAAAAGCAATTTAGGCAAATGCAAAACCACCGAAGGAGAAAAGTACCAAAGGGCTACGCTGAAAAATTAAAGCTGAGAAAAGCCGTTTGAGTGGCAGAGAGGTTGCGTAAACAACCGCTATGAAAGGGAGCGAGGCCTGCTGTGTGTGTGTGTGTGTGTGTGTGTGTGTGTGTGTGTGTGTGTGTGTGTGTGTGTGTGTGTGTGAGTGTGTGACAGTGTGTGTGTGTGAGTGAGAGTTTCTCCGTGTTGGAGAATTGAGATTAGTCAATGTTCATGTGAGAA
>CAEGAF010071091.1:0-12029 GCA_903067075.1 Micropoecilia bifurca | reverse complement strand
CCCCCCTCCCCGATTTACCAAATAACCTTCATTATCTAAAGCCCCCCCCCCCCCCCTTTACCAGCCTCACCCTCCTCCAGCCTGGCATCAGCCCACAAACACAAACAACCAGGGCCGCGCCTCAGAGCCGCCGCGCAGCAGGACCTCCCTCCGCACAAAACCACGCTGCTGCGTTCGGGACGCCACAAATACAGCATTTATGTAAAATAAGAAGGAGAAGAAAGTCAACGTGAATTTATTTATTTGTTGGAATCGAGTTTCAGACGTTCCCCCTTCGCGAAGCTTCTGTTCAGCGAAAGCCGGCGACTGGCGGCGAACCGCGTCACGGTGCGTTTTCTGTGTGTGTCGGGCTCAGGCTGAATGCGGCAGCCACTGCAGATTTTTGTTGGCGTGCTGACAAGGCTGCGCCGGTGCCAAGCCCCGACGGCGGAAACGACTAAAAGACGCATAAGGCTGGCATTAGAGCCCAAACCTCCTCCCTCCCAAACGCTTCCCTCCTTCTTCTTCTTCTTCTTCTTCTTTCTTCTTCTTCTCTTTTCTCGCTTCGTGGCACGGCGTTTACTTTGGTCGAGGTCAGACTCGACTTGGCAAGTTCCGACACCCGTAAATTTGTCAATCTGTCTTTACTTCGATCTGATCTGAGGAGCAGAAAACAGGGCAACCAAAATAAATGTATGTTTTTAAAAAACAGGGAGTTGATGTAATTTGTTTTCGCCTCGTTTTCGTCCAACATCACAGAAAATTCACGTTTTTCAGGCTTGGATCTGAAGAGTAGGAAACAGGGCGATGCAACAAAAAACGATTTTAAAAACCGAGTTGGCGTAATTTCATCACAAAGTCCGACGGGAGCTGGAGGAAAATCAGGTTTTCAGTTTTTAATCTGCTCTGAGGACCAACAAAATAATAATAAACATTTCATAAAATGTTTTTCACCTCGTTTTCAGTCTTGTGAAACAGAACTAAATAAACTAAAAAACATTTTATTTTTTAAACACGTTTTAAAAACGGTAACTTTATGTCATTTGTTTCTCCTTTTGTTTTCAGTTCAACATCAGAATATTTACGTTTTCAGTCTAATCGGAGGAGCAGAAAACAAGGCAGCGTAACAAATAAATTATTAAACAAATGTTTTTTCTATCAGCTCACAAAGTCCAACGTAAGCTGGTGGAAAATTCACGTCTTCAGTCTTGGAAAATCTAACTGTAAACTAAAAAAAATAATTTTAAAAATGTTGAGTTTATATAATTTGTTTTTTGTCTTTTATATCCAGTCGAACGTCACTGAAAATTCACATTTTAATCTGATCTGAGGAGCAGAAACGGCACCATAAACAAAAAATGTAAAAAATGTTTTTAAGACGTGGAGCTGATGCAGTTCGTTTGTCGCCTCTCGTTGTCAGCTTCCCTGGGTTTATACAATTTTGCCACCATCTCTGCCGTCTTTGTCTTGAGGATTTCGGGCAGCACTTCCTCAAATACCTTGGACAAAAAAAAGCATCTGGAGTTACATCCATGAGGCACCGAGCCCATGTTCCTCCTAAAACCTAAAACAAATGAAGAAAACACCCTAATTATGCTCCGAAGACAATAAAACAAAGCACAACGGGAAGAAAAAATCCCTGTAAAACATTCAGGATTACCTACAAGTCAAAGCCTGGTTCTGTGTTTGGAGTCCATTATTGATGGAACAATGTTTAGCCGCGCGGTAAACAAAGCGTGCTCCAGTTGTAGCTGTAAATTGTGCTATTGTTCAGCAGACAGATGACGGCTGCTAATGTCGAACCGAGAGGATCTTAAGAGGTGGATTTAACACGTTTCCTCTCGTTTCGGGTTGAGACGGCAGATAAAGAAAGAGGTAGCTTCCAGAGAAAAGGTGTGAAATTCGGAATTAGCAGCACAATATGGAAGTATTAAAGTGCGGCACAAAGAGCAGAAAGCGCTGCGGTGGAGTGCTGCCTGCCTGACACTACGGAGGAATAAAGACGCCGCGTTTGTGCTGGCAGCGTCCAGAAGGCCAGGAAACAGACGGACTGAAACCTGCAGCTTCCACTGATGGACGTTTATAACGCCGTGTAACGAGATCCAGCATACGTTTACAGAGAGAAAACATTTTTTATCAATATTTGACTCTTTTATTCTAGAATGTATTGATTGTTTCTACAATCACCTGTAAACACTTTGAATAATCAGGTTTTTCATTTATTTATTTGTTTCTCCGAAACCAAACTTCTTTGAGAATCAAGATGGATTTTTAGCATCCAAAGCAAAAATCTGACATAAAGTCTAAATTGTTTTTTTGTGATTTTTAAAGGTGGTAAATTCGGTTCAAATCTCAAATTCTGACTAATTTAAAATGACTTGAATCAAACAGAGAATCTCTGGAAGAAGCTAAAGATTAGGGTGATGGCAAAGTGTTTGTCCAACCAAGAACAAAACCTGGAGAAAAAACTGTTTGACTGCTGTCATAATAATCTTTTCTGATGTTTATTATAAGGATATAAGACATTTTTGACCTGAAATCTGGGTTACTTAGCCTGTGATAGGAAATGATAAGTCATTTATAAATGTTATAGTTCTAACTAAATAGCTTAAAGCTAAATATTTGTCTTCAAGGTTAACAGTTAGTGTCATTCTAAATGTTTTGTTTGCTGTTAAATATTAGCTTTAAGCTAGAATAAAGTTGTAAAACAAAAAGTCAAAATATTTCTAGAATAATGTAATAAAACAGCAACAAAAAGGCACAACAATAAGAAAGTAAAATCATAATATTAGGAGAGCGAAGAAGTAATTTTATAACTTAGTAAAAATAAAATGATGATAAATATTGAGCATTTTGTAAACTTAGTTTTATAATGATTTAAATCTTTAAACACATCAGTAGCAGGACTTAGAAACGACTCTAAGAAGTTTATATTTTCACGTCATTTCACACCTTTTCTGGTGATATTTCATCTTTATTCCCTTAATATTATGACTAACAATTCAGCACGTCGCTGTTCCTGTTTCTCCAGAGTGAAGTCGGATCGTTGGCGTTTTCTCCGCCTCCCTGTAGATGGAGGCAGAGGAATGACCCTGTGGGGTCAGCTGCTGTCACACTGAAGAGGTCAAAGGTGAGAGGATCCTGCGGTCCTGATTTCTGTCACTACGCTGGCTGGTTAAGTCTCCCTCATGTTTTCCAGTTTGTTTTTGTTCGTAATTTTATCTAAATTATTATGAGTTTAAGGGCAGCAGAAAAAAATTATTTGCTTGAAAATGTTTAAAAAATAAGAAGTACAATTTTATTAAAATTGCTTTGATCCAGATAATATCAAACTGGAGTCGAGTTGAGTTGGTTTCTAACTATAATTACAAACTTTTTATGAAACATATTCACCCATTTCAAAGTTTTTATTGCTTTTACAACCTTTTGTCACAACTAATAAATCTTTTGCAGCCACATTTATTTGAGATTTTTGAGCATTAAAGCTGCAGTCTGTAACTTTTTCACATATTTGTTAAAACTGTCCAGATAGCCTGTGAACAGATCGATCTCCCCGAAATCAACCAATCAGAGAGCCGGGAGGAGGGGCTTAGCGCTGTGCATCATCCTCACGTAGGCGCTGGAGAAACAACTCACCGCTACAGAAAAACTGTTTATCCACCATCATTGGTGGCCATGCTAACTAGCCCTAGCATTCATGACAGGCTATGCTAGCTGTAGCGTAGCAGAACCGAAAGCAGTTTATCGTTCAGCCCGACTCTGATTGGGCTGAGCGATAAACTGACCTTCGGTGCAAACACTTTTTGAAAAGTAAGAAGACTAACATTTATTTACTTACGTAATCAAATATTGTGTTATGGGGAACGTAACCATGGTAACCATGTAGCCTAGCATGCATGGAAACAACTGGTTACTTTGGTAGGTTTTTAAGGTTTCTGCAGTTTAAGGAGAAATGCTGTTTATGAGATATTGATATGAATTATGTGGCATGAACTCAGGTGATGTCAGGGATCCTGATCAGGTCGACAGACAGACAGAAGGTTTGGGTCGATTCCTAAGGTGTTTAAGCTCCAACCGTTACGTTCACAGACAAACCATCTCGACTCAAACAGGCAGAAGTCATGAATAAACTGTAAAAACTACTTGGGAAAACGGTTTTGGCTGTTTTGGTCTGCTTCATGTTGCCAGGCCGATTTCTTTTGTAACAGCTGCTGACGTTGGACCAAATAATGCTACATAAATAATATAACAAATAAGAGCAGCTTTATTTTGGTTGGTCTCACTTTAGATCAACAAAATCTTAATTTTAAAAGTGCTAAGGATGAACTGCTTTCCCACAGCGGTGCAGAGTATCAGTTTGGTAAAACTTTAGCTGAGTTACTTGCCGTCTGCAGAGGAGAGCGTCTCACCGTCGGTAACGGGGCGTAATTCCCTGTATTTAGACGAAGCGCCTGAACACCTGGACGCCTCCAATACGCGGGCTAACCTATAGCTGGAGCCGAGGGGGCCGCGTCCCGCCGCCGGTGTCGCCGCGCGGCTTCAGTTCAGCCACCTGGCAGCTCGGTAATGACACACCAGCTCCCACACACGGCGCCGCAGCCGGTGATCAGCGCGGCGCCGGCGCAGCGGGGCAGGCCCCACCTGACATCACACGGCAAGGGCGGACAGAGCTGGACAGAGGGACGGCTCGGAAAGGAAATGAAAAATGACTGCACCTGTAGCGGACGGGTAAACAAGTTTTGTTGGGAGTTAATTCTCCATGGAAACCAGTAGGAGTCACAGGTTCAGGAAGCTAAATGGCTAACGAGACAAAACATGCAAAGAAACATCCACTTTTAGTACGTTTTATAAATATTGCATTTATTTAGCATGGTGGGGCTCAAACCTTTCATCCTGGGGCCAAAACTGGCAGATTTAAACTACCAGCGAGACAAAAATCACTAAAATAAAATACAATTATTATTATTGTTTTTTTTTTTTTTACTTGCTCAACAATAATATTTTTCATTTTGACATTTATGGTTCAGTTCTTACCATTATGGAGTCGAGGGGCCAAACAACATAATTGCAAGGGACACAAATGGCCTCCGGACCACACTTGGGACACCCCTGACTTAGCTTAGCATAAATGCTAACTCATACTGTCTGATTTTAGCTGGCCAGGAGTTATAATAATAATAATAATAACAACAATAATATGGCTTTATTACTAGAAAACACAATTTATTATAAGGAAATGTTAAGTATTTCATTTTAATCAAGTCAAACTTTATTTTATTCCCACAGTTCTTAGACTTTTTAGATGCCTAATTTAGTCTTTTTCTTGTCAAACTTCCAGTTCTTGCCAGCTTAATGAATTTGACTGGGAGCCAACAGTTAAATAAATTATACCAACTAATGTTTTATAAAAAAATATATTATTGAATAACAGAAAACTTTAAGATAAAAAGTTACAGGATGTTTTCAAAGCGGCTCTCGCTCTGAAAGCGCAGCTTCATTCGACCCATAGAAACTGCAGATATGTTTTAAATTAGAAGAAACTGGTGGACCAGCAATCTGGAACAAACTTCTGGAAAACAGCAAAACAGCCGAAACACTGAGGCCATTATTATTGGTGCCATTATTAAACCAAGCTGTTCCAATAAGGGATGAGCATAAAATGGTCCCAAAAATGTCCGAAGCGTCTTTATTTCTCATCTGATTTCTAGAAAATGTGGCTTAAATTACTACTGAGAAAAGAAAATTACCAATGTTTTGAGATAGATACAGACCTATAAACAGTTTAGTTTCTTAGCTAAGTGGACAATTGGTTTACTTTCTTTACATAATTTACATAAAGTGTGAAACATAATTTAAGACTTTATGAAATGTCATACTTTTTAATTACTTTTATAAATATTGGGACTTTTTACGAGGGAACTACGCAGTTAGTTTGATCATTTATTGAACTTTCAGAAATGACACAGCAAAGTGAAAATAACACCTAAAAACAACTCGTATTTCCCCCCCCCCCTCCACACGCGCCGCCCGTTGCCGTGGTAACTGGCTGACAGCCGCTCCGCTAGCCAACAGGATCGGGACGAAGGCAAAACAAACACATTTCCCCCCACAAAGGAACAGAACATGCAGTCCGCTCTGGTTTTATGTCTGCAGGCGCGACGCCGGCGGTTTTGTTCTGCAACTTCTTCTGTGACGGCGAAAATGACGTTTTAAAATAAACAACCAAATCAAAAGATTCTCGTTAACGACGAGCGGACAGAGATTTTTAACCATGTTTGTAAATTAAAACCTGGAGAAAACAAACGACTGGAGTTGATTAGAAAACAGGATCAGAACAAACAGCATTTATTGTTGCTGTTTGAGTTCATTTAAAGTTCAAATCAAATCGTTTCTAAGTTGCATTTCATCCAAACTGAAATGTTTGGTTGGGTTTTTTCTTAACATTTTTGCACTTAAAATACTGAGTACATTTTTTGTTTTTGTGCATAAACTTGAGCAATAAAATTTACTTTTTAACATTTGAGACAATCTAAAAAGTATATGATATTACCATCCAGCTGATGTGTTTAGGAAAATACACGGATAAAGAAATAATTTAGCTTTTTAATTTTGATATTTTATTAATAAAAAGCCACTTAAATTCCATTTTTTAAATAAAAATGGAAAAATGACAATAAAAGTTATTATTTTTATTCAAAACAGCCTAAAAAGTAAATAATATTAACATCCAGTGGGTGTGTTTAGGAAAATAAATGGAAAAATAATTAATTTTGCATTTCAATTTTGATATTTTCTTGAGAATAAGCCTCTAAAGTGGATATTTAAGCCACAAACACACAATGTGGCTGTTTTTTCTAAACTCTCAGGCTAACAATGCCCGTGTTTATCTCGGCTACAGTCGCGATCTTCCTCCTGACCTTTTCTCAGTCTGTTTTCTGCCGGTCGCCACCTTTCCCAGTCCCACCTGCTGATAACTTGCTGATTTGTTTCACACTCTGGAAACGATCCATCGCCAAGCCTCACATGCACAAACCGCTAAAAGACGAGGGAAAAAAAAGGGGGGAATTTGGAATAAGAAGTGATTGTATTAGGTGATGCACGGCGGCGGTATCACACTGCTTTGTTAGAGCGGCTGGGATCCGGGCCGGTTTCAGCAGCACCAGCTTCTTCCAGCTCTTTTTCAGCTCCTTCCCATTCACAGCGTGCCAGCAGGGGTCGTGACCTCTGCTTTCTCCTGGCTAAGTCGTGGAAACACGAGAAAAGGAAAAGAGAAGCGACTAATTTACCCTCGTCTGCTGCCATAGGAACCAACCAACAGCAGAGTTACGCCAAGAAACTAAATCTGAGAGAACCTAGATTTTTTTCTCCCTCAGCTGCTTTGGTTTGAGTTTTTCATTCCTAAATTTGGTGAAATAATTTTGTTGCTAATTAATTTAATCAGATTTATTGATACTATTTTACCCTACAACTTTTCTTCATGCATTTAATTAAACACTTTTGGTGCAAATGAGGGGGAAAAAGACAGAGAACATTTTGAGTTTTTATTAATTTAATAAACCCCAATTAACGCTCCTAAAAAATTAAGATAATGAATTAATTCCCACCCGAAGAGAAGATTATCACCTCCAAAGTTCAACATAATTTCATCTGAAATGTATTTTTCACTGCCTGTTATTTGGCAGACCACATAGTCACCAAAATGTTTCTGTCGCATTTAAACGACATGAAATAAAGTCAACATCCTGTAGGGGGCAGTAATGCACCGAGTTCCAACATAAAACCAGTAGAAGAAGGCGGCTGCCTTGCTATCCAACAAAATGACATGTTGGACAAATAGTATTATTTTCAGAAAAACTACGTCATTTACAGCTTCTGAATTAGCGTTAGCGTCATTAGTAGCTAAGCTAAGCTACAATGTCAGCAACAATTTTATGAAATTATAGAAATAAATCCACTCCCTGAAAAACAATTATATTTCGTTAACTTCAGTACATTTTGGATTCTTTGACCCAGTGAAGAAAAATTTAAGTTAAGAGTTTTTTATGTCAATTTATAGTAGCGACATTAGCAACTGAGCTAAGTTAGCAAGCTAACCAAAAGTAAAAAAGTATTTTATCAGATGTCTATGTTCTTCTGCGCTTGCAAGTTGCTTTGGGGTCATAAATTATCTACACAAAAGTATGAGAGCAAAAATAATTTTAAAAAGTGAGAACAAAAAAAATTTGTAAATAAGCATGTGTTTTTATTTATGTGTGATTAGACCTGTCACTAAGAATTATACTTAGTGACAGAAAAGTGGATTAATGCCCAATCCACTTTTCTTTAGTGGATTGGGCATCAAAATGCTTCCAGCCCAGGGCCCCCATCCTGGTAGACCCAGCCCTGCCTATCATTTTATGTTGAAAATTATAAAATTATAGGGTTTTTTCAGATTTTCTGGGGGTATATCATCCTTTATTTTGGTGGTGACCACCTGAGGAATCAGTCCAGAAAAACTGAAATCGTGATCTCCTACTGATAACCAATCAGATTCATCTGAGCAGTGGATCAACACCAGAGAACCTCACGTTCACCACGTGTGTGTCAGAGTGTGTGTTAAGTGAACGTCAGCTTCATGATCCCTCATCCCACAGCCGAAAGCATCATCACCCAACACACACACACAGCTACACACACACACAGAGCAAGTCGGCAAGCAGCAAGCTAGCGCTTAAAGCAAAACTGGGCTTCCATGGTCATCCATTATCACTGACAAGCTAAATGTACCATGCTACGCCATATGGTACAGAGACGGAGCGAGCCAGAGAGGAGGGCGAACGAGGCTACCGTCAGGGGGAGAGAGAGAGGGAGAGGAGGGAGGATGTAGAGCGTTACGACTGAGGTGTGAGTTCTTAATCTACATTCTGCTTTCTGCTTTATGTAAGTAACAACCTGAAAACACTCAGATGTTCCTGAGGCTGCAGCAAATCCAGGCTTAAAGAAACAATCAGATTTAGTATTATTAAAACAATAGAAGCTGAAATAATAAAAAAAATAACCTGCAGGTCACAATATCTAAATTAGCCAGACGATAAATTGTCCCAGAAGTTGTTACGATAAACGATAATATTTTCAGGCAAAATATTGCATGAACTCATTTTCAAAGATCAACAAACTTTAAATTATAATAAATATTTAACAGTGGAACTGGAAGACATTTTAAATATCCAAAATAAATATACAAAACAACTGTAAACAAAATTATACTTAACAAAAAGAAGCCAGTTGAGAGCAAAACATCAGACTGAAGAGTTTCATCATCCAGAAAAAAGAAAAACTATAAATATTGCAAATAAAAATTATTGAGCTTCTTTTAATTTAACATACGACTCATTAATTCATTGATTTATTGATTGACAGGCCGATATAGGAGTTTGTTTTAAGTCAATAATTCCTTAATATTGATAAAAACTGATATTCCAGTTCCTCTGCCTGATTATTTCACTTAACACGAGTTATTATAAGTTAAATTAGTATTTTTTCATCAATATTAGGAAATAATTGACTTAAAATAAGCTCTTATTTCTTTCTGAAAAGTTTGCTATAAGTTAGAAACAAGACAAAACCTGAAAAAGCAACACCACTAAAAAGGTTCAGGTCATTTCTGCAGTCAAACATGGAGGTGGCAAAGTGGTGATGTGGGGCCAACAGCGGTGAGTCAGATTAAACTCAAGATTAATCTGATTATGCAACAGAATGGTAGCAAAAATAACAGATAAATCCACATGTTGATGATTAGATTAAAAGAATGGTTTGGAGTGGCCTAGTCAAAGCCTAAACTTAAATTAGCTTCAGATGCAGTAGCCCAGTTGAAAATCCCAATGTGTCTGAATTTAATCATTTTTTTAACGCTTTATTATGCTCTAAATGAAGGGTGTTCACAGTGCGGCTCCGGGGCCGTTTGCGGCCCGCGAAGTGGTTTTTTTTACGGCCGCCTCCCCGACCACAACTCAGTAATGAATTAAGACAAAAACCATACATTTTAAATCAAAGACGTCCGATGAAACAGAAATCGATCGTCCAGTCCTGTTGCCATGGTAACCAGGACAGCGCCGACGCGTCCAGCCGCTGTGATAAAACCTGTCAAAGTTTGCAAATAAACACTGACCCAGATTATGTTTTTATGAAATATTTTTTCTGTTTTCTTCAATCGAGATGGAAGTAATAACCAAAATATAATCCTTTAATTTGACAAAGTAAAACTATAAAAACAAATTGATCATTTAGTTTAGACAGTTGAGTAGAAAAAAAAAAAATAAAATATTTATAAACCATCTGAGCAGTTCATCACATCAGAGATTACTGAAAAGCTTACACTAATTTTGCCAATAAAAACATTTCAACCAATGCAGATATTCTTCATTTTCTGGGTGAAATTTTAGCCTTAATTTCTCCACATTTTGACGGTAAAACCAGATAAATTCCTCCAGTTTCGCCTGAAAACCACAAATTTGTTCCTGAGCCAATCAGAGAGGCGAAAGCTGCGATATTCAACAAAAACACTTTCAG
Source organism: Micropoecilia bifurca (assembly GCA_903067075.1). Lineage (NCBI taxonomy): Eukaryota > Metazoa > Chordata > Actinopteri > Cyprinodontiformes > Poeciliidae > Micropoecilia > Micropoecilia bifurca. Next base: position 1,502 of record CAEGAF010071091.1, on the reverse strand, counting down.
CTGTACAGACTGACAGCAGTTACAATGAAACCAAAAAGTGCCTTTTCCCCTCCTGCTTGGTGTCAGCACACACAAACACACACACGCACGCACGCACGCACACACACACACACACACACACACACACACACACACACACACACACACACACACACACACACACACACACACACACGGTGAGTCTGTTACCTAAAAGCTTACCACAGGAAACATCTGTTCACACAATATAAACATGTTCAGTTTAGACGAAACCGCAAAGAGAGAGAAACACCGACTGCTGCCAACGCTTCCACCTTCACTTCAGATGTTTTAATAAAAGCTTTCATGTTTTTTTAAGTAAAAACTTTATTCATGTTTGTTTTTTTAAATAAAAGTGTTCACGTTTTGTAATTTTTTAATAAAGTTCTGACGTTTGTTTGTCGTGTTCATCTCATTTTTTTGCCGCTCATGCAGGTGCAGAAAAACACCAAAGCAACGTTTCCTCGTTATTCACTGTGTGAATTTTTAATTTTCCTCCAGCTGAAGGAGTTAGCATGTTGCTAATTGTCACTCTGTTTTACCATTTAACCCACACAAACCTGATTTTACCTGTTTTAAAGGTTTTTTTTTAGATAATTCATGTTGTTTTAAATACTTAAATTTTGATTTTGATCCTGTGAAAACAGAAAATAATTCTCGATTTAATAAAATGTATGTAGTTGTGTTTATTAAGACTGTTTATGTTTTCCCATAGAAACATTGTTTAAATGTTAAACAGCTGATATGTTCTGTAACTTTTTAAATGTTTAATTCTCTGACTTAAATTATCTGTAAAATATGTAAATATGTTAAGGACTGTTTTGATTTACTGTATAGTTTTTACTCCAGCATTTTTTGCTTAAAGTGTAAATTATGACTGATGATTATTTTAGACTCTTTTGTCTCATTAAACTCAAAGTTTAATCGTTTATTACTATTATCAGGATAGAAAGTATAAAAACAACTTAAACACAATATTTATCCAATTAATATAGAAAACTAAAGCTAGAAAAGCAGAATTTATTAAAACAATAAACCTCTTTTGAATGAATTTATCACCAATATTAATCAGAAGTGACATTATCTAGTGAACACATGATGCTGATTTTAGATCAGAATCAAAGATTTTCCTCCACAAAAGCAGCTTTAATGTTACATTCTTTTAAAACAAACCTGCTTTTTGTCCTTAAATGCAATTTTTTCTTCATTGAAACAAAATTAAACCAGAGTTAAAAATCCAGAATGTAATGTTTTGTAAAATGAATGTTGGTTGTTGTTTTGATAAGAGAGAGAGAGACAGAGAGAGACCAGCTTCACAACAAAGACGGAGGCTGTGCCATGCTGCTGCAGAGGGGGCAGCGCCACGTTGGCAAAGCCCAGGGGGCAACGGCTATCTGCTGCCAACACTTCACACACACACACACACACACACACACACACACACACACACACACACACACACACACACACACACACACACACAC
>CAEGAF010071088.1:0-21497 GCA_903067075.1 Micropoecilia bifurca | reverse complement strand
GTTATAGTTACACATGGCTTAGCATTTGTTGCTGCGCGTTTGCGCCGTGAAGGAAAGACGAGAACAGCTGGACAGACAGGCTGAGAAATGAGATGCGGGTGATCGGTATCGGTAACAGAGCCAATGATCGGCGATCCCGATAATCACCGATTTCACGAAAATCGGCCGATTATAATCGGTGACCGATCGATCGGCGCACCTCTACTTTCTACCATCATTGCATGTATTTATTCTAGTATTTTTTATACATGGCAGAAAAATATGTCTCCTTAAATGAAGATTTTAAAAGTATCATAAGTGAAGGGTAAGAGCAAATCTGAATGTATCAGGCAGATTTATTTATCTAGTTTGGTGCCAGGTAGCTCATTGCCTAGGATGTAATTACACAGGTTTTCCTGGCAGAAAGAGAGTGCAGGTAACAGCAAATTCTCCATTTGGATAAATGTGCTTATGGCAAAAGAAGTAGTTCGATAAAAGTATGCCAAGCTTGGTTATTCTTAATTTGTTGAAGAAAATGGTAGAAAGGTGGACCTCCAAGTGATAAAGCAATATAGCTGCAGAACCAAACTTTTTTTTTTGGCACCTGGACCCTGAGTTTAGGATACACGCACTTACCGCAGGTTTTGATTCAAATTTAATTCAGAAATGCTTTTATTCCAAAAGGAAATTCAATGTTGCTCTAACTCATATTATTCAAGGTTCTTCAAAGAGTCGCTGTAGATGCTAATTACTATGGGTAAGAAGGATCTCCTGTTGCAGTCTGTCTCATAGTGAATTTGAAGAACCCTCCAACTCAGATCACGCTGCTTTTCTTAGCAACAACGTAACTGGAGACTTCACATCATTTGTGGGCAACAGCTGAGGTTGAAATAAAAGCAGTTTCCAAAACAATACAAGTGGAAACTCTTGGTAAATGATATGAATGGAAACTTACTGCCAAGAGTTCAATGACTGTACTGCAGAGTAACATTTCCTGGATGATAACATCCGATACTCACAAGCAATGCTAATCCACCTCCTTACCTTTTCCTGCTACTCTTTAAATTTATTTTCCCTCATGTAGTCAGAAAGCCTGAGAGAAAGATGTTAGAGTAGAGGAAATAATCCTGTAGCCAAGTCTCTGTAAAACATATTATACTACATACTGTATCCTCTTGCTCAGTTTGTGTCGGGGCTCATGTTGCCCATTATGATTGATGGAAGTGATGATGTGAACGTCCTCTTCCTCTCTCTGCCTTTGCCTTGGTTTAAATAGCTGACTTCTAGTGGTCTGCTATTTAGACCCATGAACAGGAACAATAGCTCTGATGAGGAGTTTTAAAGTTTTTAAAGTTGTGCGCCTTTCTCTAGTGATTGTTTTGAATAGATAAAACTTTCCTATACAGAGAACTTGCCTGAGTGAAGTCAGTTGCTGGCTGCAAATAGATATGGAGTGTAACAGTTTCACCATTACGACTACAATTGTAAGTTGTATTTCTTGTAGTAATCTGCTGTTTTCTTAGGCCTCCTCTCCAAATGCTAGCTCCCATTTTTTGTCATCATGTCCGTTTTGAGGCTCAAAACCTTTTCATAGTAGTTAAAGTGACTTGAGTTTCCCCCAGCCATCCCTGTAGTAATGTTTCTAAAGGCCCCAAATCCTGGAGGACGTTCTGATTACCTTTCCACTCTTCTTTTGTTGTTTGTCAGCTCATCATTCAACAGTTCTTCAAATGTTATTTTACCATCTCTCACTTTTATTTTTTCCTTTCCAAAGGAAGATCTCCCAGCTTAGTGTGTCTATATTAATTTAGTGACTTTAATTAGTCGGCGTTATTCAAAAACATTACTTTTTATGTTTTTATTAAAATTTGGATTAAATTGAGTAACTGTATCTGAATGGAAAAGTATAAATGGATTGATTTGAATTTGACAAAATTGTATACTGTATGACTAGGGATTGATGAGAATTGTTTGTCTTGTAACATGTCTTTATATGGCAGTGGCTGTAAATCGGTGCTACATAATTAGACTTAACTAAATCGAATGGCTTTGTGTTGCTCGTAGCCTTACTGCTAATTATTCAGCTATCAAAAACATTTGTGAGATAAATAATGTGACGACGATAAAAATCTGTTTATGATTTTCCTTGTATTTTATATTCTTATCTGACTTGTTAACTTGCCCCTTTTTTCACTTTTTATTTTGCTGTAATTCAACCTCACAGGGGAGGAAACTACTCTGGGGTGTTTTATCAGATCTACAAATAGCCCCAGCTTGTCAACGGCCACTGTGCAGCAGCCATTAGCAGATCAGTATCTCGGGATCAGACGTGATTGATTTTTGGCTCAGTCTGGTCAGTTAGAAATACAGCAAGAGACGCTTAACTGTTAATTGACCATTTTTACCTTTCGGTTAGTTCAAGTGTTTTCATTAAGGATTGCTCTTTTGCAAAAATTTGCTTCACTTCATCATACCAGTCAGAATCACAACATGAAAGGTTTCCTAAATGCCAGTCATAATTTATTGTGACATTAACAAGCCTGAAGTTGTGTCTGGCTGCAGTGCACAATGGATTTATCAACACAGCACTTGTCCCCAACTGCACGAAAATCGCATGCAGCTAGGAGTGATTGGCAGCCTTTATCTTCAAGCACATTTTTTTCCTGCCTCTGTTCAGTGTCTGATGTCAGCAGTTACATTTTTCCTCACCATTAATTTTTAGAATACTGATATATTCCTCAGATTATGATTAAATAACATTTTTTGTGAAGATTATTTTTTAATTATAATTCAGTAAAGTGGCTTGGCATGTGTGTAAATTTGGCTTTGGGTTCACATTAGCTGTGATGGTGCTGTGTAACGGGTAAATAGCTTTGTTGTGCCATGGAAGGGGACAACACAGCAGGTGCTCAAAGACTTAGGAAGGGAAGAGAGGAGTGGGATTATGACATGATGTTTTATAAAGGGAGACAAAGAGGTAGTAGAGCAAGTAATGAGAATTGGAGTGGATTCTTAATGCAGAAAAATACAGTGTTCTCCTTTATTTCTCTTGTTTGGCAGCAAAAGCTTTCACAGCTTTCAGAGCAGTGTGGCATAGTGTCTTATTTTCTGCGCTCCCTCCCCCTGCTCATTTTTAGAGATGATGTATAGCTGTGGAGGAGAAAAGTGGAGATCCTGAAGAGGGAAGCAAGACTAGCCTAATGGGAAACTAATCTAAAGGTTTGATGAGAGCCATCCTGCTAGTGTGAAGGAGCTCCAGCATTATATAAGACTTAGACAAACATTCAATTTCCAGTTCCATTCTTCGTCTACCGTTACATTTAGTTTGGTATTGCTTAAGGTGGTCACTTGTGTATTGTAGTGACGGAGTTTACGATAACAGTAACAGATTCCCCAGCCTTTCAGTTTACAAATAGCCACAGTCTAACAAAAAAATTAATAAAAAAATAAAATAAAATAAAACAAAACCAGACCCGCATTAAAAAATAATTCTTATGCCATCTTATCTTAGTAAACTTAGCTAATCTGATAAACAGTAGAAGACTGAATCAATGAGTCCTCTTAATAGTAAAAGTACTGTTCAAAAGTACTGTGCTGGGCAGATAGGTTGTAAGATTTGTTTTTTTGGTCAGATTTTGAGTCGTTTTCTCAGAATGTCAGATTTTCCTAAAAATGTCACTTTTTTTTTCTTGACAAATATATTTTCAATTCAAAAGTCAGATTTTACATGAGTTCAAATCAGTGTTTCTCAAACTTTTCCAGGCGCAGGACCACTTAATACATTTAACTAACATTCACAGACCACCTAACTTGAAACTGCCCCGCAATAAGACAATATGTAATATACAACCTGAAATTAGGATACTAGTTTCTTACAAGAACAATTTGTTTACATTACTCTTGTAACAATTAACTTGTGTTACAAGAGTAATGTGGATCGTTTTTTTAAGCTGCTAGTTTTCATTTTCTGGGTATATATTCCAGTCGGATATTTTAACGGTGCCTCTGCACTGAATGCATTTAGGATGAAGAGTGAGGCTGCCACTGAAACCTGACACACCACCATGATGACGAAGGCTGCCAGAGTTCAACAATTCCCTCAAATTCAATAGAGAAACTCGGCAGCATGAAGATAAACACATCATTTAATCTATTGCAACAAGAATGCTCCCTGGGCCTACTTATGTTTCCATCACTGACTGGCCTGTTGTGACTTAGGGAACGGTCAATTCACAACTTAATTGCCTCTTCTCCTCCCTTGTCTGCTCCCGTTTTGCTTTTCTCACTTGCTTTTTAATGTGCACCTCATGTCAGACTTTGTTGTCAAGCTAACAAAAAGGTTTGTCCAAAGAACCAGAAAGTCTGTTCTCCTCCTGCTTTCTGAAGTAAAGGCAACAGACGTGTGTATGCATGTGCTTGACTGAGTGATTATGTGTCTAATTGCTTGTTTAAATGAGCTTATTTACAGCTTTGGTCCCATTTTGGACCTATTAAGCTAGTTCTGTTTGCTTACGACTCAGCGGGTTGATCCCTGAATGTGTATGCTTGTGTTTGTTCAGCTGCGTCACAACCTGCTTATTTTTTTTTTTTTTCAGGGGGCTTTGCAACCTCTTCTTCTGTCACTTTTCATCACGCTTTGCTGTAAGCAAGATGGTGTTTGTGTTTGCATGCGCATGCGCGTGCGCGTGCGCGTGCGCGTGCGTGTGCGTGTGTGTGTGTGTGTGTGTGCGCGCGTGTGTGTGCACGCGTGTGTGTGTGTGTGTGCACGCTTCAGTTTGATGTACCGCTAAAGCCCAGGCACAGGCAGAGTGAGGGGAAGGGAAGCAGAGCCTGAGGAGGGACAGAAAAGGATGAGAGGAGGAGAAAAGGAGATGGTTGTGTGTTGTCTGGCATTCCAAAGGAGCTTTATGATTTAAATGATAAAAGAAGGTTTGGCCATGCATAATGTATTAAGCATTGTACGTGTTCGGTACTCCCAATTAAGCTCTCAGCTGGATTTAGCTCAAGGAGGTAGAGAGCCAACCAAGACGTACACAGGATATGAGTGCCGCGCTGAGCGCGAATTGAAAACAGGCATGCAAAATACTGACCAGGCAATTCAGGTCCTATTTAGAGGCTGTTGAAAATAAACAGGAGACACAACCTTGGTTGTTTGATGAGAAGCGGTGGCTAGAGATGAGAAGCTGAAAACAAGAGCGATCGGGAGGAGGATTGGTCGTCTTACAGCTGTAGTTTGATGTGCCCAGTTGTCTTGTCACGCTGATTGTTTGTTCACTCAAAGTGAACGCCAGCTGTGAGTATAAGCAAATTCGCAGGAGTTAGAAGATGCTTCTTGTTTTTCCAACTCTTTGAAGAAACACGCTGCGTGTTGTTGGAGGCCTTTGAGGAGATTTAGAGGGTCTTTCGACCTGACAAGCACACCTGTGCACCGAACATGTACAGCTCAGGGCAGGTTTTCATGTTCTCAAGGTTGTTGACCCCTGACAAAGAAAGAAGGGCATGATGGATCTATTCCCTTCTCAATTAGATTTAGTCTCTATTGATTTGTTCATCAGGCACAAAGCTATAAAGATTTCTGTGGAAAACACAGAAGAGACCAGAAAACCCTCTTCAGATTTGTAGAAGTAGTTTGAAGTTAAAGAGTGATAAAAGTCATCCTTCTAGATATTAGAGCTCCACAGGATGGTTAAGGCCAACATTCCTGGTACTAAGGACTCTGTGAATATTGTACGACTGAATCTCACTTTCAGTCGTACAATAGTTAACTATTTTAACCCCAACCCTCAGTGACTTGAAATTGTAAAGAATTCTTTATAAAATGTAAAACGCTATTAGGAAGCTAGTTACCAACTGATTCTCTCATTCCTTTTACATAAACCAGAAATACTTCTTAGTCTGGAAATCTCTGAAAAAGTATGGGATTTGATTAAGTTTTAAAAAAAAATTATATATGTTTGTGGAAGCATTTCTTATTCCACACAACATTCTCTATCCCATTTATTAAATGTTATACCGTTTCTTTTTTCTCCTCCCTTCTTTTTGCTGTCCTTTTATTTTTTGTGTCTTATTCTTGCCTCCTTTCCCTCCTCGTCCTGTGGACTAAGACTTCAGGAAATTGTCTGTACAAGTGTACAAACATTGGACGAAAAAAATTACAATAATTTGTGTCATGCAGTATGTTTTGTAACTGTTGTCAAGATTGCAATGACGGCAAATTGCTATTCTTCAAGTTTAACAAGAAAGACGAGCAGCTATTTTAAATGAAATATTGAAGACACATCTAACTAGACAAGATAATAACGGTAACAAGAAATACTTATATAAAGAACCTGTTTTTTGACGTTATTTGCTTGGACTAATTGTAACCTTTCAGTTAAAGAGGCCCCAGGAAAAAAAACAACAAATTGGTGTTTGCAGTGCCAGATACCCATGGTGCTTTGCTTTCCCCCCACATGACAAAGAAAATGTGTTTGCTTATTTTCTGTGAGGAAAAAGCTCAACACAGGATAAGGTCGAGTGGTAAAAGCGCATACATCCGAAGCCAACTAAATGTCCAGCTGTAGAGTAAACCTAATTTAGACTTATGGAAATTTTTTAACATAACACTTCTAATTTTTTATAACTATCTTAATTTATCCCTTCAGTTCAAGTTTTTTTTATTTCATTCAATTTTTAAACTTAGTTTGAAAATGAATCACACTTAGCCTCACACATTAATGTAACATGCTTTTAAAAAAGGGAAAACTTAATTTGAATCTAAATATTACATTTCCTCCACTTTTGCCACATGTAGATTTAAATGAGTAACAGACTGTGTGTTGATTAGCACAAAATGCATGCTAATTGGGAAACTTTTCAAAAATAAAATTGTAAAACAGATTTGGATCAGCAAATGAACTCCAACCAGGTCAGGTTTGAGGAATCCTAAGTTGGACAAGGTGGGGAAAATCACACATGTACATGAACTATATGTGCAAAGGTGTGCATAATAGTAGAGACGGCTTTGGTACTGCTGGAGGACATTGCCGACGGTAAGGACTCAGAGGGTAGCGCCTGTTCAGAGATCAGACTGATTTGGTGCCAGACGATGACGAGTAGCTTATTAGCCTCTTCAGATAACGCAGGGAAATTATCCTGGAGCTCTGTGTGGAACTACCCACACCGTTAACACTAGAAAACTGAAAGTAGCTGTGCGCTACCGGTTCTGGTTCAATTTCTCATTATGCAGGGGTTCTTTGCAAACGAGCGTTGCCGCGGGAATTGGCTGACAGGTGAGGAACGTCACAGTCCTCCCTCAGCCATGGGAGCCATGCCAGCTGTTTGGGACGGCCTCATCTCTATGTTGTTCAAATGCATAAGGTTCCCCTACACTGCGGCTGAATAGGCAGAAATTAAATTCCAGCTTGCAGCAAGGAGCCAATTTCCTTGATCGAAGCTGTTGACTCCACTGATGTTGCTATAACTTGAATTAATGCATCTTATGAAAAGAAACCAAGTCAATTCTGGTAATCTACAACTTATATATAATGGTCTAATTTACCTAACGAATAGTTTACCTGCTTCAACATATGATTCCTTTGTACTGAGGAATAATTGATTTCCCCTACTCACTCCAAAGAACTCGCTTATCAATTTTTTAAATCCTGGCTGAAAACCTCTGTCCAAACAAGCATTTTCACTTTTATTGATCAACACTTTCCATCAACTCTAGGTTTTCTCTTTTATTTTAAATAATTAAAGATGCTCCACATGGCTGCTGCCACTGCTGTTATATTTTTTTCATAGAGTTCTTAGAAATACAATTTGACTAAAATTGGTGCTGGCAGCTTCAAAGCACAGTAGAAAACCAAAGATCAGAAATCTGCCAAAAATAATTGTGATAGCTACATCTCTGATTTACACTAAACAACCCTGCATCCACAAAATATCACACCGTCCTCTGCATTACTGACACAGGGCATCTCAATTATGTGACTACCTACCCTGATTGCCGGCACAGAGGATTATCAGCTCCAGGTCATTTGCAACCTCTCATTCTGCCTCTGTAATTCCAAACATGACACCAATAGACTGAAGCGCCTGTGAGGCCAGATGCAAGAGGTGATGTGTGAAAAGGGCACAAGTTCACTCAAAGGGAAATAAGCCATTGTTGTGGAAGGTCGGGTGAAATTAACTGGCCGTCATATTTTTTGTTTCCGGTGCATTAGAGCCCGAGTGTAAATGGACCACTGGTGTCAGGAAATTGCCACCCTGACTTGAATAAAATCACACAGGGCTTATTTTTTCAAATTATTGTTTGGAGCTATATAATAGCAAAATAATTGTCCAATTAGGCACTTAGTTTGTACTCTAGTGCATCTTTTCTTAAGTTTGAACAAAGTAAAAGTATGTTAACTATAGTTTGTTGAAGGTTTGTATTTACATTGCTATTTTTGCAGGGCTTGAACTGCAGTCTTGTTTAAATTATGAATGTTTTCGAGTTAGTTTATAGTGAATGTTGGCGTCACTCTCTCAAAAAAGTCCACAAATATTTCGACATCAAAAGGAGCAAAAAGTAGATCCTATTGACCTAAAAAGAAAAACATTATAGTGCAGCTAAAATGTAAAGACATGTTGTAATAATTTTTGCAACAAAGTGCTGAACGGTTCAAGCTTTTCTGTCACAGAAAAACTGCATCATAATATTCTGACTACAGCCTCCAAGGTGAATTTTTTTGTTTTACTTCACTGTTGGTTTAGCAGTGGCATACCGGGGCAAAGCGAGCCTCGTCATTACCCTCAGCAGTCTGATGCTGCATACTTATCCAGGAGGTGAGAATGCTGGATTAACACTCGTGCCTGAAATGTGACAGAGCTTTTCATGCTGCTAGAAGGACACAAAGTTATCTGTGCTGCTCTAATATCAAGATTCCACTCCAGCCCTCCATTTCTCACATGCTTCTTCACATCTATTTTCAGCTCAGCTGTCAATCCGGCTGGCTCTAAGACTCAAATCGGCTGTCTCTCTTGACACCGTCAAACTGTAATAGCCTGGGAGGTATAGGGGTGTGTGTGTGTGTGTGTGTGTGTGTGTGTGTGTGTGTGTGTGTGTGTGTGTGTGTGTGTGTGTGTGTGTGTGTGTGTTGGTGAACATACTGTTTGAAGCCCCTACTTGCTTTCTGCTCTGCAGGTCTGTTGAGCTCTTCCATAATAAACAAAAGTAGGAGAAAGACAGAATTTTATTCTATTAGTATTTATTTCTCTGCATTGGTCACAGTTTCCTCTGACCAATGCATACTTCCACCCCTCTCTTCCATTCCAAATATTTGTGTTTTCTGCAGCCAATGCTGGCTGTATGTGATAATTCTCCCATGTGCTGGAACTCTAATTTGTTCCCTTCCCAGCCCTGCAGGTGTAATGTCTCAAACACCGACAGCCTTGGCACCCTCATCTCTCCTCCCTGATGGCTAACGTTGAGTCACCTTACAGTCAGTTGCATAAAACAGAAGCTACAGTGCATCTGGTTTATGTATGGGTCAGCAGCAGGTTCTCTTCATAATTTGGGCCGCCGTCTACTCAGACTGCTTCTTGAATGTTTGCGTGCATAGACGTCACGTTTGCAGAACAGTGAAATGTGTGTTTTAGGTTTTTAATCAATTAGGTATAATTTATTAACAGTTGGAAAATTCCATACCTAGGTCTGTAACTACTAAATGTAATTAACGGCAAAGATTGAAGCTTTAAATTGCAAAGTAAGTTGGTTTTCAACTTGTTTTAGAATGGCCATCACAAGGTGATGAATCATAAAGACAATCATGTCCCAAAAGATCTGAAAAATTATGGACATTGATATTTGTTTTTAATGGTGATGATAAGTTTGGATAATAAGAGATGTAGTACAAAATATATATTTTTTGCAGACTTTGGAACACATTTTTGACATTTTAGAAATTAATAGTCCAGATACCCTATTTCATCTTTAAATCAATTTAATGTAATTTTCTTGTAAACTGAAAGCAAAGCAGACCTTTTTAGGAATTTATAACAGAGGATAAATATTACAAATCAAATAAGATTTTAAATTGGTTTAATGGTCTTAACAGCAGTTGAAGTTTTTAACAGCTTGAGGCAGAAAGTTGTTTGGGGGTCTGGTGGTCCTGATTTGAGGCTGTGACACAGTTTGCCAGATGGCAGGCAGTTCAGAAAGTTAACAGAGAAGAGATTAAGTCTCTGAAACAGAGGATAGAGACTTTAGTGACCCTTTCAGCAGGTCTGCCATATTGTAGCAGATCGACACCAGAATATTGTGGGAACACTGCTATGGAGAAAAGCTTGTTTCAGTTTTATCAGAAAGTTCTGTCTCTGCTATTCTAATCTTTATACATTTTGTCAAGAAATAATTAGTTTTTCCAGATAATCATAAAAGGTTTTGAAATAGGTCAACATACAGAGCATCTTCATATATGCCTTGTCGTATTTGGAGATGGAGGAGCGGGGGAAGACTCTGTTGAGGCAGCAAAATGAGAAAAGGTCTGATCCAAAGTGTGAAAGTCTTTTTTGAAAAGCTTTACTTTGGCTCTGGTGTGCAGCTCCTGGACACTTAAAAATGCATGCAGCAGCTGCTTGGAGTGCATGTCTTCCCTGCTGCTCTTTGGCTCATCCCTTTTATCTTTATCATAGGTTTCCCACACTGCCACTTCTTTCATGTCTTTCATTCTCTTAATTGTCATTATGTTGAAATGACCTCGTAGTCCATCTCTGTTCCCCAGCCCGGCTTGTCATGATTCATCCAGTCGTTCCTCTCAACAGAAGGCCCAGAAATTAAATTATTACTCATGCATGACATAAAGAACTATATCTCCATAAGCGTTATCCGTCAGCTCCGTCTTCCCTCAGTCCCAAAGTAACCATGCGCTTTTTGGTGTACTTGAACTGAAAATGCAGACACACCCTGAATGCTAATGCTCTTTCGGAGATGTTCTAACACTGCAGCAAAACTTGATCAGTATTTCCACCAGGGCTCTGTGTCATCATCAATGACAGCAGCTAAATGTTTGTGAAGTCTCTTGTGAAATGCTCAGACCCCATCATGACATCCTTTTAAAACTCTCTTGTGTTTTTTTTAAAGGATGAACTGTCCTCAAAGCGAGAGGTAGAAAAAAAAGAAGCAAAAGTGGCTCACACAGATATGAGAGATTTTAGAGGTGAAAGAGTGTGGGGGGTGCAGCAACTCATCCGGTTTCGCTCACCATCTCTACAAAAACAGGATAAGACACGGGGCCAACATTTATAATTGATCTGCTTCAGTTCTGAAAATACCTGGACAAGGACTGGCTGTTGTCTCCACGCACGCTTATGAAGCTGGGCGAAAAGCGAATTCGAGCTTAATAATGGAGAGAGCAAACAGGTGAGAGGTCACAGAGGAGAAGGGCTGACTCACAGTGAGAGGCAGAGAGACGGCCTCTCAACCCTCGGCACTCAGCCTTGATTTTCCATGCCCTGTGCACCACTCACTGCAGCATTTAGTGGGTGGAATTTGCATGTAATTGACTGATGTAAGGAGGCAGATGATGTGATTAAAATATTACATAGAGGTCTGTTTGTGTGTTTACAATTATCCTTTTGGGGGCTTATACTTTTCCTCTTGAAAACACAAGTGACTGCAGAGACGGAAGAGAAATGTGTGTGTGTGAGTGTGTGTGTGTGTGTGTGTGTGTGTGTGTGTGTGTGTGTGTGTGTGTGTGTGTGTGTGTGTGTGTGTGTAGGCTCATCCCAGGGGGAGTGGTGGTCAGCGTCAGGGTCAATATAAGATGTGATGTGACACTGTGACCCCATCAGGTTCCATCAAGCGTGGGACAATGTAATCACTCACAACTCTCACATTCTGCTGCTGATGCAGAAATGTTCTCTGTTTCACCAGCAACTTTTTTTTTACAGTACCTTCCAGAAGCATTCGTACTATTGAACTGTATAACATTTTTTTTTAAGTGAAGGTCAAGTGTATTTATGAAACATTTTCAACTACTCACACCAGACAAAGTGTCTGATGATCTAAGAGAACTTTAGAACCCATACGCCGCTCACTGCAGCAGTGGATTTTATGTGACAGACCAACATATTACAGCACATAACTGTGAAGTGGAAGAACGTTTTTTTCCACAAATAAAAATCTATAAAGTGTGGTGCATATTTATACTCCTTCCATCTAAATAAATATATTGTTTAGAATCACTTTTAGTGCCACTGCAAATCATTTGGGCTCCAGTCAGATTGAATGGAACATGCCTTGCTTTCTGGCCAATAAACAGAAGATGGATACAGAACAAGTCCTGATTTTCAATATTATTTAAATTTCCCATTGCCCCCATTGTCATGTTTTAAACTTGAGTCTAAAACTGCTATTTTTCTTATAAATATCCTCGGTTTCACTTTCTAGTTTGATGTCCATCTCTTTGTAGGTTTGCAGATGTACCATGTGCATTCTGTTTTCAGAAGATGGATTGAATGGTGCTCAGTGAGATGTTTGTTTTGCAACCAAACCTTGCTGTTCTCTCAGCTTTGGCCCTCATCCTCACTGTGTTCCTGGATCTTTCTGATGCTGCTGGTTATTATTGTTCTCCAAGGACATTTTCACATGTAAAGTTCATTTACTGCGATCCAAATCAATTGTTGAGTTTAACTTGTAAGTTTTTCTGTTGGTTTGGTTTATTTTCACAATCAACAGTGATAAGAGAGCAGTCACTCAGAGGGGCTGAGGCAGGACTACCAAATGTAACCAAATGCAAGAAACGGATGTTGTGCCCTTGATTTTGAGAGGACCTCCTAATCCTTTTATGGAAAGGCATGCAGCCTTTATTAGTTTGCTTACTCTATTGAATCTATCATTGCGATCCATATCTGGCTCCTGGAAGGCGCTTGGCTCTGATTTGCAGCGTACATCCTGCAGCTCAGTTGAACTGAGCTCAGATCAGGTTCCTAACCATAAACAAACACCTTTAGAGTTTGTTTAAGACCATGCCAAACCCAATTCCTCTAAACGGTCCCAATGGGGTTGTTTTGGGCCACACCGTGTGATTGCTGTGTTTAGTTCTTCACAAACGAACCGCTGGACATCTGTATTTATACTGAGACTGTTTACTAAGTAGGTAATTTCTGAGGACAATTTGTTGTAGTAGATTAAAGATTGACAGACCAGAATGTTTTTGGTTTATCATATAAATAAATACCAATAAGATGCATTAACACTTGACTATATCTAAAAAGAAATCTATACATTCAGCTCCCACAAGTAAAGTAATGAGGAGGGGGTGAATGCATCTTTTTAATATAATCTTTGCATCACTTAGCTTTTATCACATGCATGTTTACACTTTTTTCGACCCCTGTCTTTCTTTCCCTGCAGGAAACTGCCTCCTCCTGCGACGCGGAGCTGCTTTCGTTGCTCCTGGACGCGGGCCTCTTGGTGGGCTGCGTCTCCTCGGCCTTGTACCCCCTGCTCAGCTCCCACATGGTGTCCCACCAGCAGGAGGGAGGCTGGGACGTGGAAAAAGCTGCCGCGGACCTGATGGCGATGGGCCACGGGCCAGAGGCGGGCTCCCTACTGCTTTCTCACAGAGGAACTCACCGGGCCCAGTTCACCTTCAACTCTGCTTTGTCCGTGCTCAAGAAGTGGCTGTGAGGAAGACGCCACGACGCAGCGGGAGGAAGAGGATGTTTTTGACCAGGTAGACGTAGAGAGCGTAGAAGTACTGGCAAGCCATACATTTGTATTTAGTTCTCTAATTTGGTTGAGGGATCATCAGTAGAAAACCGTTTCAACAGCACGAGAGGCGATTGCTTTAATATTGAAACATTGGTTCAACTAGAAATGCACACAGGAATATACAGCCCCGTTCTCAGCTGTCATTCACGACTGAGCGTTCAGGAGGGACTAATCAGGAACTGCACAAGCTCCTCGCATTTCTACGTGCGCAACGTCTCCTATTGTGTGATAAAGTAATTGAGCGGTAGCTGGGAGCGGTGGGTGGATATTAGCCTATTGTTCCATGACAGGTTTGCCTCTTTAACGTCACGCCGTTAAACACCCTGCCTCTGCTCCGTTGTTTTCTCCCTAATAATAACTAATTAATTTCCTCTAAACAAATTAGCCCCACTGCTACCCCACGTTGCGCGTCTGTGTTTTTAGGAATAAACATGTATGTGGGTGTATGACAATGCTGTCAGCAGGATTTGTTCCAGCTAAATCAATACAAGATGATTGTGGTTTTCATGCCGTCCCACTTATCAGATCTGAAATAAAGGAAACATGTAATGATAATGAGGCATTGTGTTTTCATTTTGTGCATCTGTTTCTTTGTTGAAAAGAACATTCTGTACACATCTACAGATCATTAGGAGGTCTCAGCTTTGTTGAAGAAAATATCTTTCTTAACCCTTTTCTCGACTTCGCTTTTCTCTCAAACGGAAGGTTGTTGCAAAACTGCTACCCTTCCCAAATGAATACGTTCAAAACATTTGCATCATAATTGCAGCAATTTCACATTGTTCTGGGGATAATTACAGCCCTCTGACCCAAGCAATGATGATGTATTTATCATGGCCCTTGAATGCTCTTTACGTTGTGTGGCACAATTATTTTAAAGCAGTTTGGTGAAGTGTTTACACTGGTCAGCACTTACGATGTTGTGGGGGAAGCGGCCAGGTATTGTTCGCTGGGGTAACTGATTTCGTCCACAGCGTTCAAATCTTTTCTTTTCTCGACATGGATAATTGCTCAAAGGTTGGAAAAAAATTATTTTTTATGCAAGGCATAAAATTACTCCAAAATGTTTAACTTGTCAAATCAGCGGAGGTGTACTTTTTTTTAAAGCCTGTTTCTAACAAGCACAGGCTGGTGGCTTCATCCATTGTGTTCGCTAAATGAAAGAATAACCCGCTTAATCAAAGAAAAACCTTCGCAGTTTGGGAGTGAGGAATATTTTTGCATGTTTATGATTTGATTCTTCTTCACTGCCTCTTTGTCTGCAGCATTTCTACTTGAGCTTTACAAATATTTGCCTCCTAATAAATTTAATTTTTGTCATGCCGTTTCAAATAATGCTTACAAAGTGAACACAAAAAGAATCACTTTTCAAGTTAAGATTGCATTTATAAATGAATAAGTGATCTAAGCCAATCTGGTTTTATGTGGAAAAAAAATTGCCTCCTAATTTATTGGACCTGATGACTTTGTAGCATCAAGAATTCACTTCAATAGAGTACATATGACATCTGATATGAAGACTTTGAAAAACAGACGAAAAGGGCTACAAACTAATTTCCAAGAGTTTGGAACACGAGCGAACATTGAGACTTGAAACTTGAAATGATGGTGAAGCGTTCCACCAAAATTACTCCAAGAAAGCTGACGACTGAAAAGTAGTTCTGATTTGAATCAGCTACAGTCAGAGTTCATGTTTCATAGGAAAGTGAACACAGAGGCGCATCCCACATTAACCAAAAAACATTGATGATCCCTAAAACTGGACTTTTCGGAAGGCGTGGGATACAGTACATATGTTGTAAAACAGTGTTTTAGAAAAAACAAGATGGCAGCATGACTCAACATGGTAGTGGTAGTGTGTGACGGCCCGGGTCCGCTGTATCACATCAGCACAGAGAAGACTTGACATAACTGATCTTAATCAATTTGTGACATCAGTTTTGGGAACATTTGGATTATGGGGCTACTACTTTTTCACTTAGGGATGGATTGGTTTGTATAAATGACCATCGTTTGGAAACTTTATTTTGATTATTCAGTGTTATCTCCGTCTAATCTTAACATTTGTTTGACGATCTGGAACATTTAAGTGTGACAAAAAGAAAAAACAACACTGAAGCATTCCCGAAGTGGGTAAATGTCATCTCACAACACTGAACAAGAAACTCAAAATGCAGATCAACTCAATTCAAAGTTTTATCGTCTAAACTAGAGGTTCCCAAACTGTGGGGGGCGCTGTAACATTGCAGTGGGGGCAAGCTGTCTGGATGGATGAAAAAAAAACATGAATGCTGTACGCGCTCGGTTTACCTTAGAATGGTCAATTCTCTGTTATTTCTCTGTCAATTTGATACAGTAGGGGCTTCCACACTTCCCATATCTGTGTCCTCTGTCACTTTTATCAGCAGTTAAATCCGTTGTTAACATGTTGTAACCTGTTTTTCCGAGTCGCCTTTAAACGCAAAAGCCCTTGAAGTTAAATTAGGGGCAGAAAATGTTTGGAAACCTCTGGGGTGGCGCAGGAGAAAAAGTTTGGGAACCACTGGTCTGAACCGTTAGTGTCCTCCTCCACCCCTCAAGTCCTAGTGTCCTGCGTGCTTTAGATGTCTCACTGATTAAAACGATGTTATCTTCCCAGCATGTCATCAAGCTGTGCACAGACCTACTAATGAGCCATTATTTGCTTCAGGTGTGCTGAAGCACAGAAAGATCTAAAACACGCAAGAACCGCCTCATGAGAACTTGTGTCGAACACAATTGGATGCGATCGTATCTGGTCCATAAATTATTTTCCACCTGGTTGTCAATTTATAACCTATGCACGCTTTGATACAGTAAACCTTTGTTGCACACCTCTGTTGATGTCAGCCCTTTGACCAATCAGAGCACTCTCTTGCAACATGTGAACCGTAGATGGTGAAACACAGCGGTGACTCAACTTGAAGTTGATTACTCCTGCACACTCTGCCTGATTAGCTCAGTGTGATGTGAGAAATTCACTTTAGACACCCGTTAGTCCCTTTCAGTGGGGAGGCACCATGTTAACGCAATGTGTTAACTGTTAAAAATAATAGCTAGTTTTTCCGGCAATAGTAAAACAAAGATGGTCTTTAAAAGCTCCAGTAGGTGATATTTTTTTTTATAAATACATATTTTGCATAAAACAGTCCCTATGTCCTGACAGTATAAATGAAAGATAATTTGTTGTCCAAGTGGTCCTATTGCCATTTGCAGAAATACACTGCATGCTGTCAGAAACAACCTGCTGCTGATACATCTGCAACAGTGTTTTTTAAAGATACTCTTTTTATAGGTAGATACTGTTTACATAGATGGATGATTGATCATACGGCGCAGTCCAGAACGGGGATGTGTTGGATGCAAATTTTATGAATGCGTCCCAAGATGCGGAGGAGAAACCTATCTGCAATGTTTACAGGTGGCACTAAATCATCCTGTAAAATGAGGTGAAGTTACAAGCGAGGATTTCATCTTCTGACCCTATCCTGTCGTGGCTGGTGGAATAAGTCGCTCGTTACAGAACTTCTGGTAAAACAGCAGAAAAAGAAACTCCATCATTTGCTGAATGTTTGCTCCTACTGCGAACAGAAGAGAATCGTGAAGCTGCGAAAACCATCCGCACGACCCAGAGCAGCAACTCTTGCAAAAGATGGAGCCAAAAGAGACTCCGGATTTGGAAAGGTATTGGCATCCTCAACCATCTGATGGTTCAGCTTCCTGTAATCGATGAACAAATGTATGTCACTGGTTCTTTTTAAGAACCGCAACAACGGATGAAGAAAACGTTGACTCTGATTCATGAACCTCCCTTGAGTGTTGGACAAATTGAGCTTGCTTTTAAGGCTTATTATTTGTTGAAATGGGGAAAAATGTATATTTTTCAAATATCAGAAATCCCCTTCACAATTGTTTACTTGAATATTTGTGCTTTGCATGCTTTATAAGAAGGGGGACGGATTTTGGAGTTTACATTTTGGAAACTGGAAGTACAAGAGCAAAGTTTTTGTTATAATATTTATTCCTTTTATTTCTGCTTGACAGTTTATGTAAAATTAAGTTTCCTGCTTAATATTTAAAACTAGCTGGTTCTGTAAAAAGCAATTTAACTTCAAGGGCTGATGAGTAGCACACTGCTTTTTGATTATGCTTAGGAATGGCTCTGAAATTTGTTAGAATTTGGTTTTAATGAAAAGCAAGTATATTTTTTAATTAAGAGGTTTCTATTAAAAGTCTGCTTTGAAGAATTTGAGTTTTGCATAAAATGAACAGATTTTGGAGCTCCAACACTGGGTTACTGCCATTATAATATATTGAAATGCAAAAGAAAACTTTTTGTGATGTGTATCAAAGGTTGTGAGTGGAAGCAACATGCATTAGAAAGAGAATTTTAAATTGCATCCTAACATTTGCAGAGAGTGATTTTGACTCTGAGCTGGAAAAATGTCACTGTGATGGATTAAAACGCTCATTGAGGTTATTTACTATATATGCTCTCTGAACACTGGACCAAGAAGAACTCCAAAACCGTTAGGAAAACAAAAAAAAAAAATATATATATATATATATATATTTTTTTTTTTTTCGGAAATTAGGAATATTTAAATTTTATTCCTACTTTTGTTCTAAGACAGAAAAGAAGAAAACGTTTTCTATAAAGAGGCAAATAAACATGCAGGAAACGCACCATCTTTTGATAGCAACTAAAATATCTGATGATATCTCATGTCAATTTGTGTCTTTATTCTGACTTAATTAAATTGGAAAGACTGTGTCAAATGTCCATTTAGCTTTTCACACATAATTGTATCAACATCCATATTGATGCTCTTTCCCTCTTATCAAAGGTAGAAAACTGACACACCTAAGTATCAGAAGGAACAATAGCTTCCCAACTTTTAATATATCAAATTTAAATTAAGAATGTTTTATGCTAATGTCTGATTTATACCTCCAGGTATTAAGAGCTACCTTTAATTATTCTGAATAAACCCTGAATGGGCAGCTTAGGCCCTTTAACATTTTTCATGTACATGTTTAAGGCCCTTTGTACCCAACAGCTGTGGTGAAACTGTTATTTGTAATATTTGAGGCATTCAGGTATGTTTATAAGGTTAGTGCAACAATAATCTTTTAGCCAATTTCTTTGATTTATCTTCAACTTTAACTTCCATAATGAACACTGGAATGCATTTCTAACTTCACTTTTAACATCTTGTGTTAATTAGAAATTAATATTTATGTCTAAGGTTAACTGCCAGCCCATAATTTATGAATGTCATGTAAGAATACCCATATTTATATTGTCAGATGGAATTTTTTAATGTATTTAATGTATAAATTAATTTCAGTACCATTATCTTATTATTGTGGTTAAAACTGTTTAAATGCTAAATCATTACACCAATGGACAAACTATTATGATTTATGTGCAACATTTGTGACATAACATTATTATTTTTTATGTTTTTACCAACTCATAATAAACTTGAATATTTCGCTGAACATTCCCCCTTGTTGCAAGGTGATGTTTCCCCGTCTAACTTGTCTGTTGCTTCTACAAAACTTTTCAGGGCGGCCAAAACAACAATACGTATGATTTCATAATGTATTCAGCCGTAATTTACTTAGACGGGCACCATTTAAAACTGCTGCCGCTTGTATCCTCGACAGGCGAGAAATTGAATAAAGGGACGTGGCTCGGAGGTATTTACCCTGTCAGCAGTGCTGCTGTATTTCAAACTCGCTCAGAGGAGAAGGGGCGGCCAGGCGGTCTATATATCAAACAAGGGAGTAATGAATCTCTTACCTGCAGAGGAGATGGAGGAAAATGAGACGATCCGTGTGTCACTTACAGGTCATGTGAATATATGTGGCCAGACGCAAAAAGCTATAACCCTCGTTCCTGCAGCTCCGTCTGCATTACAGAGACGTCCGCGGCTCGCCAGGAGAATTAATGTTTAACCCTGGTCTCACGGGGTTCTGCTCCTGCTTTCAGGGTTGTGCCATTTATTTCTTTTCTACACTACTACGCCACACTGACTGTATAAAGATGACTGGGCTTTGTGCAGTGGGAGCCCATTCTGCTGCTACGTAATATAACCTTTCACAATGAATTAAGCTGGTCTTAGACAGTAATTGAAGCCGGATGGTTTGCACCCTTGAGTGATGAAAGGTGGCTTCTTCTGGTGATGAATGGCATAAAGAATCAACTCATCTGAGGTGGGCTAATAAGATGACACGACGCCTGGTTGTAATCAGTTTTAACTGGTGACTCCTTCAGTAATCAAGGTAATCGAATCGACACAGGCAGGAGAAGATGCAGTATGCACCGACCGAGGAGTCTGATCCGAACATCCAGAAACACCTAGAGGTATGAATGAAGTGCTGGATGAACTTGTGCAAAAAGCCCTTAAAACAGTGGGAGGTTTTAGTTTATGTTTGCAGAACTATTTATACTCAAGGTAACTCAAAGTCATTTACTGTTAATAGAAAAAAAACTCAAGTTTTTTGCACAAACGAGAGCTTAATGTGTTGGTAGATGATAAAATGTTTAGGGTAAACTCCAACCCAAATTTAAACTGAAGTGTAGTTTTAAAGTTTGTTTTTTTTCATTCAAATATCCTAGGAACCTGTTGGAGTGCCAGTCATGAACTACGTGGCCTTTTACACATCGCTACCAGTTTGTTTTATACAGCCAACAGACTGAAATGGACATTAGCCATCTTTGTCCTCATTATTGTACTAAATTATTATCAACAATAAACATATTTATTATTTTTAATCTGTTATTTAGGTCATTGAATCATCAAATTGGTGCGAAGTGCTATTATACCCATTCAGCATTCTAGTGTTTTACGAACCCCTGACCATTCATGTCTTCTTTAGAAATGTGGACACTGACATTAACATAGTCTGTGCTCCCTGCATGATGCTCTGAATTGAGATGACATTTTAGGTGTGAATAGCTTCAACTCCTTTCACACAACAAATCTTTTCCACTGTCCCATCAGAAATCTCAAGGCTTCTGAAGGTACAAAAAAAGTAAAAAAAAAAGAAGTAATTTATATCAATGTATATTTGGGATATATGATATAAAACGTTGGGACGGACATGTCAGTCACGATGTATATTTTCTTCTGTACAGCTTCCTGTGGTGTGAACTGTTCACAGCATGCTGTGTCTACCAGGCTATTTAACAAAAGCTCTGATCCTGCAGGATAACCATCACAGCTTGGTCCCTGTCAGAGCCAATCGGATCCTCACACTCTAACTGAACGCCACTGAAATATAGACCTCAAGACGTTAATACTCACCTGAAGCCTAATTCATCTCAGTTTTCATGTACTTCAGAGTGTGATGTGGTCTTTCAGAGGCTTGTGTTCAGTCAGTTTCTTAATGAACTTGTCTCATTGTGTCACGTTACAGCCAAAGAGGAAAAAAAGCAAACATTTCAGTCTCTGGATGAACAAAGCCATTCTATAAATAGAAAGAACTCACACCTATCACATTATATTCAAAAATACATTGCAATTTGTGGTTGAGACCTGAGAAAATACGAAAATGCTTCCAGGATTTGAATTCTTTTACAAGGCCTCACATAAATGTTCTTTTTTTTAAGTTGGTTTCAATTTGTAATTCTTCTGGGGAATTCTAGGAGGATTCTGCAACAAGCAAGCATCTGTGTGTGTGTGTGTGTGTGTGTGTGTGTGTGTGTGTGTGTGTGTGTGTGTGTGTGTGTGTGTGTGTGTGTGTGTGT
>CAEGAF010071086.1:0-17873 GCA_903067075.1 Micropoecilia bifurca | reverse complement strand
ACTAGGAAAACAAACAAATGCTAAGAATAAACTAAACAATTTAAATTCTAAGATTTAACAAAACAATGGTAAAAATATCTCCTACAGGTATTTATATGTCTATCTTACTTGTGACATGTTGTTTGTGGAGCCTCACATCAATAATCCATCGATCTGAACAACAATATCCCTGTTGTTTTGATTGGCAAAGTAGGAGGGACTACCGCTCCAAGATGGCCGCCGTATTTCCTGTGCCGGAGCAGCCAATGCGGGGTCTGCTCTCATATTATGTCTATGGGTGGCGGTAAATACGCCTTAAATTGGATGAAGCGGAAGCGGAAGAAGAAGACTTCCTCATTCTATGCTATATACCGTTACAGCTAACGCCGCTTCAGGTTATAGAAATGATTTGTTTAATGATTACGTTGTTCTGCTGGGCTTTGAGTATCAGCTCTGTCTCTGCTGTAGGTGAGTTTTAAATGGGGCTTCATGGAAACTCCGAGATGACGTCACGATTACTTTGCTCGCTTGCTAAGCAGTTGGACGCACAGTGTAGCCAAACATTACACTATGGCTATATTAGCCTAATAATATTAGAAATAATAATGGATTCTAAAAATACAAATCCAGTTGGTTTTAGCGAACATTGAGATCAAGCTGGTGGTGGCGCCGTTATGAGTTCTGACTTCCGGGTAAGAGGAAGACGGAGTTATTGTTAAACTAGTTGTTCATGCAGCTAAAGCCTGGAAACGATGTGAATCGCTGCGCCGTTCAACTACTAAAATAATCCAGACATGATCCAAATCTAGAATTATGCCTGGAGTCGGAGAAGGTTTACGTCTCTGTGCCAGGATCAGCCTGACATCCGCAAAAATACAGGCGGCTGCTGATTTTTACGTTCAGAAATTTTACTCGTTTTTTAGAAACGAAAGTCTATCAATATTTTCTGAAAAGATTCATGTCTCTAGTTAATATTTCGGTATGATGGCCAAAATGGTAGCTGAGTCATAGTTATCATCTGATGAAGTAAACAACCCCTTTGGGACCCCTCTGTTTTTCGAGACTGGTGTATCTCTGGTTTAGGGTCATGTTATGGGCATTTGTCAAAGGTCTATAATGTAATGTTTGGTATCATCTTAAAGGGGACACTCTGGGTTTTCATTTAAGCCATGTTCTGAGTTTCTCTTACCAACACAGAGGTCATAGAGGTTGTTAAACCAAAATTATTACACATTTTTCCACACCTTTTGACCAAACTAGATGCATTTGTTTCATCCCAGTGGAATCCAGGTGCATCAGGAGCACAGGAGTTAATGACTAAAATACTCAACAGACTCTAAGGAATCAGAAAATGTATGATATGCTGACACTGTTTGCCTATGGGAGGCGATAATGAGCTGTAATTTGAAGTTATAGACTTGGGCTATAGCCTTGACTGGTGTATATGTTGGGGGTTTAGTGGAGGTTTGTTTAGCGAGTCACTCGTGTTTAGTTTGTTAGTTATAAAAAAGTTAATCAGTAATAGTAGAAATGTTCACTTACATAGACTTTAGGATGCTGTATTAGCCTATTTATCAGATTTTGTGAGCTTTTCCATTATGGGCTACACAGTAGTAGCTCATATGGCCACATGGAGACACAGCAGAATGAGGGAGGAGAACAACCTCATTAAATGACTAATTCTGAGGTAAAAGTAAAAAAAAAAGATTTTCAGATGCTTAGGCTACTATTGACAGCATAATTCAGATTATTGTATTACATTTCTGCCAACAGATGATAACTGTAGGCCAGAGGTTATTAACCTTTTTTGAGTTACCGAACCTATCAGGTTCATATCCATTCACAGAACACTTCTGTAGTGATAAATAGATTATTCCCCCCCAAATTTAAGACATTTTCATTAATTCTTCTTAAAGGTAGAGTCTCTGAGATCAGTTCTTCAAAATATAGTCAGTGTTTTCAGTAAAGTAGCTGAACTGTCCAGGAACAAACCAAGGTATTAAAATGAGCCACAGTTTCAACAGGTTGACCATCGAGAGAAACTGGAACCACTTTAAGGTTTAGATCATTTAATTAGCTCTACATTATTAAGAGAATGAAAGATTAATAATAAATAACAAAGACTTTGCGTTATTCTGATTCGGTAATGTAATTATATTAGTTGTGTTACCACCTCTCACCACTAGAGGCAGCACCAACCCCAAAAAGATGCGACTAGGGTGCAGATTTAGAAGAACAATGAAAGATACAGAATGTGGTAAAAACTGTGAGCTTTGCTGAAGTAAATAAAGACACAAGTTCAAATCCATGGTGAGTGTGAAGCTCCTCAAATCAGAGCTCCTCCTGATTGGCTAAGCAATGTAACGTAATGACAAAGCGGGGCATCATCATAACTTTACACAAGTGTGTCTTCTGTCTCTGTGACAGAAGCTCCACCCTGAGACCGACTCACCAAACCCCTGGAGTTCGACTGAACCCAGGTTAAGAACCACTGGTTTATGCAGAGACTCTTTATTCCTACAAAGACAAATTGCCATCTGCACAGGAAGAGATCAAGTGTTTGTATGACAAGAAAGCTGAACATTGTGTCTTTCTTTCAGGTGACCAAGTACTGACCTTGTGAGTTCACAATTTGAGGCCACGTTCTCTGGGTCACATATATAGTGAAGCAGCTATCAGAATAAAACCATCTCACTGCAACGCCAGAAAGGTGGCAGAAACGACAAGAAATTTGCCTCTTAAAACCATGTTATGATTGTGCATCTCAGAATTGGTGGATGAAATTCACCCTGTGTGTATTGGTGATACAGTGACATCTGCTGGAGGTGAATGGAATGGAGATGTGTTGTCTGCTCTAGACTGAGAAATGTTAACTGGCCTTGGTACTTCAAGGATTCTGAAGTACCAAGGGAAAGGATAATGTCATCCCAGAAGCTTTGCCAACAATGGTTTGAACGGGAAGTGGTTATTACATCCCAAGGCTGATCTGTGTAGCATTTTTGTTTCAAATCTCCTACTTGAATCTGATTAGAAGGCAGCTGACCAGTGTCTCCAGAAGAGCTTCAGATTCACCTTAAGTTCCACCTCTTGCCCTCATCTAGCCATAATTTTTATTCCATAAATCTAATCTTAAGTTATCCATTGCATTGTTTTCCTTTATTTATTATGGGCCTACAGCCATACTGTAACAGTCACCAATAAAACAGAAAATAATGTCTAAACCTGACACCAGTCACTGTTTATAAAGTTAGAGGGTTCTGAAAAGTGGATAAATATATTGTCAAAGTCACTAAGTTGGCTACAGGGGAGTGACTGTTAACTGCAGAAGTGACTTGGTGACCATGAAACACTTTCTACTGCCATGGAAGTACACAGATCCTCTTTGACCTTTAACCTCTCTGCTCTATCTTGTTTCCTCTTCTACAGACATCACAGGTTACTCTGAACAGAACGTCACTCTGCCATGTACAACTACTGAGAACAAACCCGTCGTTGCTGTGGAGTGGATCAGAACCGATCTGCAGGATGAGTTTGTTCTTCTGTACAGAGACAATCAGATTGATCCAGAAAACCAGCATCCATTATTCAAGAACCGGGTGGATCTGGCAGACAGACAGATGAAGAATGGAAACGTGTCTCTGGTTCTGATGAACGTGACGACAAAAGATAACGGGACATATGAATGTCAAGTTCAGAATCAAGGAAGCAGGGATACTAAACTGATGAACACCATCAACCTGCATGTTTCTCTTTATCCTCCTCCAGGTGAGTTTGTCTCTGGATCAGAACCTCCAGCATCTTCCTGGTTCTGGATCTCAGAGAAACATGTGGGATCAGCTAATTTGTTTAAATAATTATAATTCTGTCTCTGTCTGCAGGAGACAACAACTCAGGGAACCAGGTTGGCTCCATCGGACTGATAGTTGGTCTGGTTTTATCTCTGCTGGTGGTGGTGGCTGCTGGTGTTTTATTTCTAATCTATAGAAAACAACCTGCTTGCTTAAGGAAGAAAACCTTAGATACTACAGTTGCTCTATAGATGAATCAATACCTTAATTTTGTGGAGATGATTTGTATTGGATTATTGCTGCAGTCGGCGATTTTCTAAACCAGTAGTTCCCAAAGATTTTCTTCTGGGCCCCTTTATAGATTAAAAAAAAAATACCCCCCCCTCAATACCAAAGAAAAAAATAATCAATTGGGCAGATATTGTTCAACCAGACATAAACCCCTACACACACATTTTGTTTTCAAACCACTGCAGTTTATTTCACACTTCAGGTTGCATCAAAACAAACTACAAAGATCTTTACAGTGAATCACTTTCGTGTAACAGTTTTTTTACTTCTATGCTATAGAAGAATTTTCTTTGCCATCAGTGATATTTCAATCATATTTCTGTTTTTTATTTGTAACAATATTCAACTTGGTAAATAGTAAATGGACTGAACTTATCTAGCGCTTTATCTAATCATTTCTGGCCACTCAAAGCACTTTACACTAGAGCTACATTCACCCATTCACACTCACAAATGCTCACACATTTATGCACCGATACGCAGCTCGGTGGACAATTTGGGGTTAAGTGCCTTGCCCAAGGGCACATCGACATGTGGCAGGAGGAAGCTGGAATCGAACCTGCAACTTTCTGATCACAAGACGACTATGACTCTATCCACAGAGCCACAGTCGAACTTTGCTTTCATCAATACATTTAAAAAAAGCCTCTGTGCAAAATGAGGTTAAAACATGAACATTTATGTTCTCATTCAACGCCCCCCCCCTGCACTGCCCACACTTTGGGAACCACTGGTTTGATCTATTATCTATTATTATGAACTGATTTCCTCCTGCAGTCTGTTTCCTCTCTGTTCCGATGTTTCTGATGGTTTCATCAATCACGGCAGATCAACCTTCTGATTTAATCAATCATGACTTAATTATTATCAAATAGTAAGTATCGTATTTTCTGCACTATAAGGTCTTTTTCTCTTTCTATTGATGATACTGGATGAAAAAGGCTCAACTCCGGTGTCTCCACTGACCCTTCATTTCCTTAGTGTAATGTCCAGCTCACACTACACAAACTGTTGGCTGATCGTCGGCCCATTTTCAAAACCTGAGAGTCAGTAGCCAACAAAAAATCATAGGCATAACGGTTCGGCTGGCCTCCAAAGCAAGAGCAACACACGGATTTCTCTCACTGACATTCAGATTTCAGACAGAAAATCCTGTAATAGCCACTATATCAACTCATCTCCATTAATGCATTGTTCTTTAGAGTAAACAAACACGGCTGATGACATAGAAACAATAGAGATAGTTTGCGCTTATTTTAAATGATGAAAGATGTAACAAAAAGAAAAGACATTGGATAAAAAAGAGTGGATGACAAGGCTTTATTTACTGCACTATGACATAGAGGTGAATTATTCTGTTTTTTGTCTTCACCATTTGGGCTTTTAAAGAAATGACAAAACAGAAAACAATCTGGGCTTCATCAGTTAATTAGCATTTACCATTTTGATTTTTAAAATTACATTGAGAACAATGGGCACAAAATAATGGCTACAAGTCCAGTTAACTAATTTTAAAACCAGACATTAATTAATGCTTTACTAGAATCTAGCTGTAATGCATGTCTAGTGTCAGCATAAAGTCCTGACTGAATGAAAATCATTATAAACTATTTATGTCACGTTAACGAAGAACAGCTGAAAACGTACCAGGTTCATCAATTTGGCTAGCAATTTGGCTCCAATTCCTCGTCTTGTCATCTCTGTGGATGTTCTTTGCACGAATAAACATTAATAATGTTTCCACATATCATCTCTGATGTCCGCTGGACTTTGGGCGCTGTGTCAGCTGTTTGGGATTCCCCTCCGTGATTTCTGACGGGAAAGCATGGAGGGGAATCCGTGTTTTCTGGTTGGCTACCTTGTCACATCCAACAGGCTGCGTTCTCACTCCCAGTTGGGGAAAAGCCTCTGATTTAGATCGGAGCGTCACGACGATCTACCAACTGGACGCGATCATTCATAGCACACGACACACTGCAAGATGATCCGTTACAATAATCTCAAGCAACAATCTTAGAACGCTGGACCTTCTAAGATTATTGTAAGAGGAAAACCAGAGCAAAAAATCATGTAGTGTGAACTGGACTTATGGGAGGAATGAACTATTGCATCAGTTTTTATTTCCACTTTGGTTTTATGTTGTTTAGTTTTTATTCAAGTGCCTTTTCGTTACTGGAGACTGAGTCCATTTTATTTTTGTTTTTGGTTGTTTTGTTTACCAGTTCCAGTATTAAATGTTATTTTGAAAATAAAGCATCTATTTTTGGCAGGATGTGCTGGCATTATTATGTCATTACGATTACATCAGTTTAAAATGGTCTTGAAAAAATATTATCATTTATCGTAATATTTTCTGAAACAATTAATTGCTCTGCAAAATTTATCGTGACAGGTCTAATCTGATTGTCATGATAAAGTATTTTATTTAATTTAGATCTTTTCTCCTTTCTATTCATACTTATTCATCTGTTTTATTCTGACCTCACACATTTGTCCCTTTTTACTCAAGTGGTTTATTTAGTTCTGTTCTCCAGTAGGGTGAGGTGGATAAAAGTCAGACAAATTTAAATGATTCAACTTGAACAAATTGGAAATAATTTGGAGTTTAGTTTGAACTTCATTAATAACTCACGACAGCATTTTGACTTTAGAACAGTTGATATCTGACAGCAAACAGAAAGTGTTTCTCTGAGCATCCTTACCGTTAGCCAGTATTTTCTCCTCTTGCTGACAAAGACGACCTGGAGGGAAAGTAATCCAGATTACTGTAATCCAGTAATCCAGTACTGGTAGGAAGGAGAATGGAAATAAACAAGATGTGGCTTATTATGCTGCATGATGTTCAGACACTTTCATTAACATCTGAAAAACCGACAGAAGCAAACATCTGCTTTTAAATTGATCGGTTTAATCTGACAGACAAAATGTGAATGTTTTTATTATTGGGTTTAAGGTGAAACGGATCAGGATCTTCCTGCGGAATCACCAAGAGATGGTTTCTATCAGGTATTTATCATTTAAACTTTATTATCTGAGAGACTCAGTGGATCTTGTTTTTCAGTGTCACATAAATTTTAAGAATATTAACTTTGACCAGTTTTTACTAAATTTAAAAGATCCCAAGATCTAACAAGAGAAAACATTTAGTTATAAATTAATTTATGCATTTTATGGATGACAAACTATAGAATTAAAATAATCCAACTGTCAGTATTTAAACTTAATAAATTTATTAATCAAAGCTAATGAAGCAGCCCACATTTATTTAATAAGGGTTTTACTTCCTTTGTAATTTATTCCAGATGTCGACCCATATATTATTCCAGATTAACTCAGCCTAACATGTTACAGTTCAATGATGTTTCCATGTTTCCTCTGATCCTCGTTTGGACATGAAGAGTCTGAAACATCGGCTCTGAATCCAACAACTTTCATTATATCTGTTCACAAAGTTTATTTTATACAGTTGTATTAATAATTAGACTGATCTTTTCATGCTCAAGATGACAAATGTCTGTTTAATTTGCCTAGTTTACTATTTTATGTAAAAGAGCAGAAACCTGATCTGTAGTTTCAGTTTTATTACCGTTTCTGATCTGAGGATCAACTCAAAGGATTGTTTTTTTCATTTTATCTCAATAAACTTTAACCTGATTCCTCTGATTTACTGTCAATTAATGATTTGCTTCAGATATTAGCTGAAAGTATATTGTTTATAATGAGCTTAATAGATTTTATATTTAAATGTGATGAAAGAAAAAAACTTATTGAATGTTTTATTCCACTGGAATTAATATTGTCACATAATTTCCTTCCTCATCAAAACCCAGCGAGGAACAGCAGATAGAAAACATGAAACTTCATGAAGCTCCATGCAGGTGGATGCATGGATGCAGTGGAGCTTCCAGATGTATGAAGATGGATGGATCTCTGGATGGGTAAAACTATCTATTCCTTGGCTCCAGCCAGTTCAATAACTTAATAAAACATCCAGAAGTTGTCAGGTTGGTTCAAAACTCAATCACATTTATATTTGACTGATCAGCTGCAGTGTAATGCAGCTGACATTTAGTTGAATTTGTCAAATTCAACTAAATGTAAATTACCCAACTGTTTTCTAATCACACATTAATCAATTCAGAAGCAATTTTATTTTCTACCTTTTAAGCCTCAAAACAAAAGAAATCACTTTAAAGTCATAAATGTTCAGTTTGAAATTAATGTTGATCATAACCTTTGAATCAACATTGATTTGACTGATCATCTGTTTTTCAGATTATATAAGGTTCAGCTGCTGCAGCTCCACATGTCAGGGATACTTTGAAAGATCAACTGAATTCCTGCAGGAAATTCATTATTATTGTGATTTTGCATTTTAACAATGTAATTTATTTTATAAATTGTCTATTACATAAGGTACTTGAATATTAAACATTTATTTCATGGTACATTTAATTGATGATTTAAATATGTTTTTATCTATGTAATTTTTGTCCCTGTTGGTCCTCCAGACCTCATAGTTTTACATATAAGATGTTTGTATAATCTGGGTGATTGTGGCTGTGTGGATAGAGTCGTCGTCTTGTTATCAGAAAGTTGCAGGTTCAATTCCAGCTTCTTCCTGCCACATGTCGATGTGCCCCTGGGCAAGGCATCCAACCTCAAATTGCCTACGGAGCTGCGTATTGGTGTATAAATGTGTGAGCGTTTGTGAGTGTGAATGGGTGAATGTGGCTCTAGTGTAAAGCACCTTGAGTGGTCAGAAATGATTAGATAAAGCTATATAAGTTCAGTCCATTTACCATTTATAATCTGTAAATTAAAAATGGAAGTGATGAGTTGGAAATCCATCAAGAGAGAAAATATCAGGAATGTGGATACCTGATATTTATCAGGAATCTCTAAATAAAGAGATTAAGAAAATAATTATATCAAGATTTTAGTTTCTAAATGTTGGTAAAAGTGATAAGAGAATAAACCTTTTAATTCCTTTATTCTCAGTGAACCTGTATAAAGATATAAAATTGTAAAACCACATAATGAACCCAGAACGTTTTACGTGACATTTTACTTTTGTTTCTTTCTAACAAAAAGCTTTAAATCCTGACCAGGAATCGTCTGCATCAGTTTGTTCTGTGTGGATTATTTCTGGTTCTCCAGATTAACGTTGAGCTGTAATCCGAGCTCTGATTTAGATGGAAGGAGGAATTATTGTTAAAATATGAGGTTGTTCCAGAAATAAATGAGTTTCTCACTATAAATTTCAGTTAAAACACAGAAACAAAGTGAACATCAGCAGAACTCAGAGCTTTCAGATCCGTTTACCTGTCAGCAGATTCACATCAGAGCCAGAGGAAGTTTAAGGCTCATTAACAGAATTTACATCATCATTTACAGAATTAACAGAAACACTGAAATATAAGGTTCCAAAGTAAGAAGTAGTTAAAATATTTACATGATTAATGAATATAGAGTGTTAAAGTCTCAACTCTAATCCAGGATGATTTATACTGATAGGAAACCAACCAAAAATAAATTAAATTAATCAGCTGGTTAATAAGATAAATAAACCAAACATAAAGATTGAACATCATGACTTCATCCTAACATTTAAGATCATAAAGGCAGAAATTAACCTGCAGATTCATCATTTATTAAAGTTCCTCCATTGAGCCGATGGTCACTGACAGAGAGGCTGAAGATAATTTATTAATAAAAACAGACAGAAGATGAACTGAGCAGAGAATCCAGAGAAGAAGAAACAAAAACCAGGAGTTTAAAAAATGAAGTGATGGACAGCAGGTGGTTTAATTACAGGGTCCTTTACTAACCTGAGAGCAATGAAAGGAGAGGCTCAGTAAATACCAGCGA
Source organism: Micropoecilia bifurca (assembly GCA_903067075.1). Classification (NCBI taxonomy): domain Eukaryota; kingdom Metazoa; phylum Chordata; class Actinopteri; order Cyprinodontiformes; family Poeciliidae; genus Micropoecilia; species Micropoecilia bifurca. The sequence continues at coordinate 7,944 of CAEGAF010071086.1, read as the reverse complement.
GACTGAACAGAACCAGAACCTGAACCACACTGTAAAACCACTTCAGTTATATTTCCTACAGCAGCTCATCTGGGACGTTTAGATTTTACTGATTAAAAACAAATCAAACTCTCTTTATATAAAATATTGTGTTGAAAATCATCCATTAATAAAGATCTCATGGTTCTAGAAGGTTTATGAGTTTATCAGTATTTGGTTCTCATGATTATTAGGAATCTGAATTATTAAATATATATTAGAACCATAATCAGTTTGTTTATTTTAAATATTACACAATAATGGCATTTTACTTTTCTTTTCATAAAGATGACAACTCAATTTATTTCTCAGAAATGTCTTGCAGAAATATTGGCAAAATAATAAATTAAATATTTAAAGTTGAGTAAACATTTAATTAGGTTAACTAAACTTTCAACATCAGTTTTACTTAAATTTTTCACTCTTATATTTTCTCCTGCTAATATTTCCTTTCTAATATTTATTATCTGTTATCTCTGTATTTTCTCCTGACCAGGTGTTGGTTGTTCACAACATGTGGAAACATGAAGCAAAACCATCAAAGATTAAACTCCAAAATGCAACAGATGTTAAAACCAGACAAAACTCTCCATCACAGAAAATAGAAGCAAAAACCAAGAAAACAAACAGAAAAAAGCTGAAGCTGAAAGTTTTCAATAAAACATTTTCAGACACAAAGAGCTGAGAGTTTTATCAGAACCTCAGGAAAGAATAAAACCTTTAACTGAACTTCAGTTTGGATACATGAAGGAATCAGAAATATTCAAACTTTATTAACATGGAAATCTGAGAGACATTAGCTTTGAATTTAATCTAAAATGACTAAAATTCAACCCTAAGGATCGAAAATGTTCCATATATCATCTATTGGCTGATCTACATATTGATCATGATCAGATTCATTAATTCTGCTATAAAAAAACAAACATTTCAGTAAAAACTAAATAATTTCTAACTAAATTCAACCTGAAGGAGGAACAACTGCAGGAAGCTGAAGGTCAAACGTCGTCTGGCTGTTTGTTTCTGACAGAGCAGGTTGGACATTATTGATCATTTATTGATAATCTATTCAGTAAATTATTGATCATTATTAGTTCAATCGGTATAACATGTAAAACCAGCAGTAAAGAGGAAACTGACCTGCAGCGTTTCATGGAGACTTTTCAGCGTTTCTTCCATGTTGCCAGGTTTGACTCTGTCCTCCAGTCTCTGCACTCAGTGACCCAGCAGCTCTGACTCCGCCCACTTACAGGTGGAGCAGCTCAGGTTCAGGTAGAAACACGTAGAGGACAAACATCCAGGAATGTTTCAGTTACAGCAGAGAAAAGGAACAAAATGAAACATCATCAGTGATTTAATCAGAGAGAAAAAGTGAGTTATTGGTTACAGATTGAATCTGATCACCTAAAGATTCACTGAGGAATGAAGATCTGAATATCTGAGGATTAGATTAGAATAGAATAGAAATACTTTGTTTAACTACAGTTTTGATTTAAATATGAGTTCATATTATTTATTCTCCACATCCGTTTACTATTATCAACAATAACAAGTTTGATTATTAAAGTTTCTTCTGCTCCTGTGATTTTAACTAAACTAAGTTCAGATTCGGTTAAGAAAACAGCAGAAAAACATTCAGTTTAATATTTAATGAATCAGTAACTGATTCCTCAGATGACCTTTGACCTCTGCTGGGTAAACTTTAACTCTCCTGTTTATAATCGACTCCAACACTAAACGTCTCATTTCATCATTAAAGCTTCGTTTGTTGTAACAGTGAGATTATTTATTCTCCTCTGGTTACAAAGATAATCTGGAATAAAACTAACAGTTCATGTTTTAACTGTAAATATCTGATCAATAATCACTGGACAATCAGTCAGATAAAAACAGTATTTTATATTTTCATTATTTATTAATTTAAAGTTTTACAAAGTATTTATAAATTTAGTCCTTCTTCCTCTGGTGTATCTGTTATTGAACGTCTCACTTGTCGCTTCAGTGTGAAAGATGAAGATTTTAGAGAAATGAGTTTCTTCTTCTTTCTGTAATATTTCTAAAGTTCAATAAACATATTGATGGAAAATCTTCATTTGTTCAGTAAATTATTGTCTGGAGGATTAAATAAAGTAACTTCATATTGAACTCATTTTGTTTATTCAATATTCATAAAGCTGCAGCAGAAAGAGATGAACCATAATGAGACAGGAAGTCTTTTATTGTGAAATCTGATTAACTTTCAGCTTCACAAACTAAACATTGTTCTGATTATTAATAATCTATAATCAAACAGCAGCAGGTCAGGGTTTAGTTTCTGGGAAAATATAAAGTAAAATCTCACTTTTTGTATTTTTATAATCTTATTTATTATAAACCATCAGTTTTTCTGTCAGTATTTTCTGACATCATATTTTAATAAATTGTTCATGTTTACAGGATTTACTTTCCTCCTTCGGTGAGTTTGTTAGATTTTCTGGTTTTACTTCATCTGACTGTTTATCTGTCCTGTACTGAGCCCCCCCGCCTCCCCTCTTTACCTGAGCAGGTGTGACCTCTGACCTCTGCTGCTGCTGATGTAAAGAGGGAAACATTCAGATCTGAACTTGTCTGAGTTTGTCTGTGAGACATGCAGCCTGATGCAGGAATGAAGGAGATCGCCATGGAAACCAGGAGGAGTCTGGACCGGTTCTGGTCCAGTTAGAACCGGTTCTGGTCGGGTTCTGCTGCAGACACCATGAGTTACAGTGTAAAGATGAGGAGGAAAAGAAGATCTGACTGAAAGTTTCTGTAAAATAACATCTTAACATTTAGCATCTGAGTCAAGACTTTGACTTTATTCTGATAATTTTATACTTTAAGCTGTAATTTGATGTATTCATTCATTATTGCAGTTCAACCCAACACGCCATCATACGAGGCTTTGATTCAATTAGTAAAAATGTTTCACTGTTTTTATCAGATCGTTTCTCAAAGAAAAGATAAACTGATATATTATAACTAAGAAAGCCTGATGTGATGTTTTACATTCTATAAAATGTATACCTGTTAATTTATTTTAAGACTAAAAAGCAAAGTTTATATTTTATTTCCTGTAGTTTAAGTTGATGATGGTTTAAAGTCTTTTGTTGTAATTCAGAGTCTCGCCACTAGGTGGAAGCACCACTTAACATGAAACAACAGAAATGCTGATTAATGTATTTAATGGTATTTTTTTTAGCTTTTATGAAATTAATTTACTAAACTTTAGCAGGTTTTGGTTTCTCGTGTAAAATAATCTGACATAAAAAATGAGAAAGTAAAACAATTTAAATTCCTGCAGGTTCTGTAAAAAAACAAAAAAGATTAATTTATAAATGTGAAACAAAAATAAGTCAGTCAGATTCCAGATGAATCATTTTAGTTCTGCATGAACTTCAATCTCAAATGGTAAAATGCCAGAGTTAGCAGTAAAACACTGAATGATCAGGAGATCCTCTGGGCCGTGAGCTCGGTCCTTTACTGTTTACTCTGAATTAAACTTTACAGAACATTTAATGATGTTGTGATATCAGCAATATGTCTCCCAAAAGAAACTAAGATCTGGTTATGAATTTCAGAGAAAAGGCCTGAAACGTCCAGATCTGTTCTGGTTTCTCAACAAAGTTTGCTGTCATGTGACCCTGGTGACCTAATGACATAACATTAGTGGTTATGTCTGAAAAGATTTAAATAAACAGTTTAAACCAGATATTTATGTACTGGAAAAAATACTTTATTTTTGTGGAGTAAGGAAAACCAGTTCATGTTGTGGTAAATAAAACATCATTTTCCTCTCATCCCTTCACAACATAATAAGCAACAATTTTGTTTTTGTCTTACATTTACTAATGTACCAGTAAATCTTCATTATGCCAGTGATTGATGGAAATGGTGGTTTATAGAAAATCTGACGTTTCCAGAGATCTGAGTCTTTATCATCGATACATGGAACTGATATTTTGTCTCCAGTTTCTGTGGATCCAGTTGAAGATCTGGATCAACACCAGAAGCTAAAGCTAACAGGCTAACGACGAGTAAAGATGAGCTGATGGTTGGTGACACATTGAGATGAACCAGAAACATGAAATCAGACGTCAGTGAAGGTTGAATGAATCTGATTCACTGACCTGCAGCTGAGACAAGGAAACATGAAGGGGACATATTTAGATGTAACACCTCCTGGAACAGGAGAGCAGGCGTGAATATAGCCTGTTCAGTAAATTATAATCTGGAGGATTAAATAAAGTAACTTCACATGTTGAGCTGATTTAGTTTATTTAATATTCAGAATGAAATGACATCATCAGATGTTAATAAACTAATAATAATATTAATAATCACACTCAGTGATGACATCATCATATGTTAATAAACTAATAATAATGTTAATAATGACGCTCAGTGATGACATCATCATATGTTAATAAATGTTCATATTTACAGGAATCATCTGCACAGGTGAGTTTGTTACATCCTCTTGTTTTATTTAATTCATCTGAGTTTATTATTAATATATTACGTTTCTCATAACTCTCCACATCCTGCCTCCTCTATGACCTCTGACCTCTGCTGCTGGCGTGAAGAGGGAAACATTCAGATCTGATCTGAATGAAGGAGATCGCCATGGAAACCAGAACGAGTCTGGACCGGTTGCTGGTCTGGTTCTGGTTCGGTTCTGGTCTGGTCTGGTTCTGGTCAGGTTCTGGTCTGGTTATGGTCCAGTTCTGGTCTGGTTCTGGTCTGGTTCTGGACCAGTTATGGTCTGGTTCTGGTCTGGTTCTGGTCCGGTTCTGGTCCAGTTCTGGACCAGTTCTGGTCTGGTTCTGGTCCGGTTCTGGTCTGGTTCTGGACCAGTTATGGTCTGGTTCTGGACCAGTTATGGTCTGGTTCTGGTCTGGTTCTGGTCCGGTTCTGGTCCGGTTCTGGTCCAGTTCTGGACCAGTTCTGGTCTGGTTCTGGTCCGGTTCTGGTCTGGTTCTGGTCTGGTTCTTCACTTCCCTCTTTCTGCTGTTGGCAGCATCGGATCATGTTTGATTAATTTTATATTGATTCTTATTAATTTGGTTTTAGATTTTATATGTTTTCACTTGTTTTTGTGCACAATTAATATAGAACACAAACTGTTCATGGTATAAAAATCTTCCATCCATTAATAAAAACATTTTAAAATGATGTCACATGTTGAGTCACTGCATCTGTTCTTCATTCTATCAGTTCAGTTTTAAAACACATTAATTCGTATTAATGTCTTCCTGACACGTGACATTATGTCTCTTTACTATGTTATTTATTATAGTATTTATGAACAATCATAATATATCCATAACTTTATCTCAGGTCTGTATCTATGGCGCCATCTGCTGGTGGCAAACGGTTGAACAGTTTATTAATCTGAATATTTCTCCTCTAATCTCAATCTGATCAAACTCTGATCTCCATGATCCTCCAGATTAATTCATAGATTCATAAACATTTGGATCTCCAGCCTGATAGATGAGCTGGAATCAATAACTGATCAATAATCGGTGAGTTCAGTGAAGGTGAGACATCCAGCTCCTCCTCTGCTGTTGCAGCGTCTTCCATGTTTCCTCCTGACCAAAGTTTCTTAATGTAACCTGAAGATAAAAGTTTGATCAGCTGAAGATCTGATGACGTTTTCTATCCTGTTGATCTGCTCATGTTTAAATGACCTAGTTATAAAATAAATGTATTTCAGAAAAATAAACTCAGCTCTGTGGCTTTATAATCATTCATAAATATTTTATAACATTATTACACTGTAAAACATCTGAAGGTGGTTCAACTTGAACATCAAAATCCACCTGCTGCCTTGAAAATGTAATTTAAATCAACAAGAAAATAGTTTTGGTTTTAATTCAGAAACGAAGGTTCATGAAGTCGATTTAACAACAAGAGACAAAATGTCAAAACATTGTTTTTTAATTCTTCTTGAATTGTGAGTTTTAACTTTATGCTGTGATTTAAACTAAGTAATTATTTCACAATGAAGGAAGAAACCTGAGACTCAGACAGGAAATGAGTCTGTCTGTCATGTGACCTGATGAGGAGGAACCTATTTATTTTCCCTCAGTTCTGACTGCCAGGCTGCTGCTGCCTGTCAGGCAGAGATTCAATGAGCTTCACTTTGAGAAACATCAACATGTAAAACCAGCTGATCGGACTCAGCAGCAGCATCTGGACAGATGTTCCCTCCGTCCTGCAGCTGGACCAGATCAGACCAGCAGCAGCTGGACAGGAAATGGTTCATCTGCTTGTTGCCAGGCAACGAGTGAGAGACAAGAAAACAGGAAACAGAGGAAGAGAAACCAGAACAGAAAACTGGGTCACAGAATCGTCTGAGGTTCTGCAGGAACTAAGAGGGTAAAACCTGAAGCCGGTTCTGCTGTGGTCCATCCTGGGGTTTGGAGGTACCAGGGAGGGATGGATGGTTTCAAGTTGCTTTAATGTCTGATTATAGACGGAGAAAGTCGCCCTCGCCTGGTCAGAAAGGTGTATTTAATGTTAAAGCTATTTTCCCTCTATGGAATAAATACTAGTCAGTCCCAGTGACTGTTTCACTCACGGTTTAGTCAATGTGCTTCCTAGGTAAAAATCAAACGACAAACATGGGTTATTATAGTACATTATAATAATAAAGGATTATTTTTAAAGTCGGTTTTTATGATTATACTTACATTATCGACATCATAACTGGATTTCTTCAGACCTAAGGACCAGGGGATTTTCTCACTTACTTTTATTTCTCCTTACTCCAAGTTGTACCAGAGCAAAATGGCTCCATCCAGGAACATTATCAGTGTTATGGAACAACTTCAGTTAGTAGAAATGAAGATTCAACGGCTGGAGGTGAACCGTGAGACCAACCTGTGGAAATGAAACAACTGTTGCTGTATCAACCTCCCAGAACCCTCAGGTTCTGGTTCTGGTTCTGCTCTGGATCCAGAACCAGAACCAAATGAGGAGAAGCAGCTTTCAGCTTCTATGCACCACAAATATGGAACAAACTTCCAGAAAACTGTAAAACAGCTGAAACACTGAGAGCCTTTAAATCTCGAAAAAACTGATGTTTCAGACGTAAGCAGTAGTTTGTGATTATTACAGGTAAAACCATCAACAGGTCAGAAGTTCATGTTCAGGTAGAAATGGAGGTCAGTGAATCTCAGGTGAGGTCAGGAATGACTTTTTAGAGGAAACGTTTTAAACCTAGAGGGACACAGTGTAGCTTCAAATGTCTAGAGTTATATTATCTATTGATCAGCCTGGACTCCTGATAATCATCTGAAGCAGAGACTTTGATGACCATCTGATGCTAACGCTGCTAGTATGGCAGGAGAGGAATAAGGAGAAAACAATAAACCACTGAAACCATCGACTGGGACACTAGTTCTGATGATTTTAAAGAATATCTGTCATGAATGTGGTGGAGGTGGTAAGGCTGAACGCAGAGGAGTCAGGTTGAAATTATGAAAATTATGATTTTAATGGAAATGAAATACAAATTGAGCTAAAGGCTCAGAGCTGGTAGCAACTGGAGAATATTGAAACACAGACAACCAGACAAGAACCAGACAAGGAACCAGGAACATAGGTGAGTTTAAATACTCCGGTAGACAAACAAGGACCAGCTGGGGACAATCAGGAGAAACAAGGACCAGCTGGGGACAATCAAGGGAGACAATCAGGAGAAACAAGGACCAGCTGGGGACAATCAAGGGAAACAAGGACCAGCTGGGGACAATCAAGGGAAACAAGGACCAGCTGGGGAAAATCAGGGGAAATAAGGACCAGCTGGGGACAATCAGGAGAAACAAGGACCAGCTGGGGACAATCAAGGGAAACAAGGACCAGCTGGGGACAATCAGGCGGACCAAGGACCAGCTGGGGACA
>CAEGAF010071081.1:0-29836 GCA_903067075.1 Micropoecilia bifurca | reverse complement strand
ACAACCATGCACACCTAGGGACAATTTGGAGAGACCAATTAACCCAACAGTCATGTTTTTGGACTGTGGGAGGAAACTGGAGTACCTGGAGAAAACCCACGCATGCACAGGGAGAACATGCAAACTCCATGCAGAAAGGCCGGGGCCGGGAATCGAACCCAGAACCTTCTTGTTGCAAGGCAACAGCTCTACCAACTGCACCAATTATTACAATAATTACAGTTTAATTGTGATATATTTGAATTCTCCCTGCAGAACAAGAACCAATACTGGAATATTTGTGCTTATTTAAATCCTTACCTAGAGGTTCTTTGAAAGAACTTTCAGATATATGCATGCTGGATTTGAAATGTATCTGCTTCCACCCTGCTGTTACTGAGTCACTTCTACTAGTGGTTGAAATTCCTTTTTTGCTCCATCCATTGAATTTTTACAAATCAATGAGATACCAGCCCGATCAAAACAATGCTTAAAATGTCTAGTTCTCCTGTTCTTATAGGTTTGATCTCTTTCGAGGAGTTTCGTCAGACCTGGAAGCTCCTGAGCTCTCATCTTAAAATGGAAATCAGTGACAAGGCCATCACTGACCTGGCCCAGAGCATGGACTTCAACAAGGACGGCAGCATCGACATCAATGAGTTCATGGAGGCCTTTCGCCTGGTTGACCTCTCCACACACGCCTGATGGAGAGAAGTTGCGAGGAATAGGTTGGATTATTATTTTTTTAATTATTTTTTGAAAACCACCAAACCAAACAGTTTGAAGATCAGGCCAAACGCCTTGTCAGCTGTTTTTAAATGTGCTGCGTAAATAAAATGGACGTTCGACAGTGTTGGCTTAGTCAAATCATCTGGACCCACATTTTCTAATGGGTAGGTTATTTGGGTGCATTATTATTTCTCCATCTGTATCATAGGTGTTTCCTACATAGTGTAGTTCTACCGTGATTTTCTACCACAATTTTGTACAAACATTGCCCATTTAGTTGGTGAAAGAAAATAAAGACATTCTCTGATCAACCATTGTATATGGGTGAGAATATTTGATGCCCAATATGACTTAAAACGTATAACCATGCCTGCAGTTATTCAAAATCATTTACGTTTTCCAAGTTGTTCATTCAACAACACACAGAGACCCACTTATCTTAGTCACTCTTTAAACCAGTAAGTCAGGAAACGTTGACAACAGCTGCTCACCTAAAATGATCTGTATACAGTTCAGAAAAACAGAGGAAAAGCACCTCTGACCCATTAAACACAGTGGAGGATCTGATGCTGTGGGCCTGTTTCTTCTCCACAAGCCTTGGAAAACCGTTTCAGGATAACCTGCTAAATATTCATAGAAAACATCCAGAACTTTTACCCTTGAAGACCAGAACTGACTTTCTATTGGAATATCAAACATCCCATTTGTAAGGTTTGCTATTGAACACAATAAAAAAAAGAAATATAGATTCACCTTACGCATGTCCAATTTTCATTGACTAGAACTTTTTGTTTTGAAATGTTTTCTAAGAGTCATTTTGTCTGTGGAGGTAGTTGCTATTAATCCGTTTCTGTAATCTTTTTTTTTTTCCATTTATAAACACCGAAGGCGTTCTAGGTTACGTGTTGCTTCTTCTGCACATCTGACACGTTTACATCTTCGTGTGCGCTGGATAACACTACAGAACCTTAGCATGTGGGTGACCCTGTTGCATGAGGGGATGTAATCGGTTTGAAGGAGCCTAATAAGTTCAACTGCCAATCAGCCTTTTCATTCCAGTAGAGGATGCAAATCCAGGACATAAACCTATCAAGTGAAGCCCTGCTTTGATGAGATGTAGGAAAGCACTAATCTAAAAAGGTAAACAAGAAATGAACCCACATTATTACAGTAACGGCTCAAATCAATAAATGCAAACAATACAAGTAACGAACGCAACCTAGAAATGTATCCACCACAAAAAAACACATGGCGTCTACTGCACCAACGTATTAAAAGATGTGGTTGTTTAAATCAAAAGATTTATTAATATTCTACTAGCATAAAAAAAGAAATACAAATATGTATTTCCATAGTTTTGAATCATGCTTTGCACTCCCACAGCTTACTTGCTAGACGCGTTCACAGCCCCACATCTATAATCTGATTTAACATGAGGGAAGCCTGCTTTTATTAGACACTGTTGAATCTTCTTTAAGCTGTTTAAATCGGCCCAGACGGCAGAAAATGACCACTCATCCAAACACTCAATTATCACACCTGCAAAGAAACATGAGATTTTAATATCCTGTGGTGAAGGTTGATCTGGGTTGAGAAGTGTCCCTTTTCAGACTGACAGAGGGTCTGAACACAAGGTGGGGTGGACGAGTGTTCTCAGTTCAGGATGCCCCCTCTCATGTGGCCGCCGTCATGTAGTCCATGTTCTATGAGTTTGATGTCCTCCAAGTCATCTTTGATGACGCTGATCAGGTGACTTAAACCTTCTTGTTGCTGCTTTATGTGCTGGAAGTGTGAGGCAAGAGAAGAGTATTTCAGTTAGGAAAAAAAAAACCCCCAAACATCTCATATTATGCAGTCGGTGTAAAACAGTCAAAAATATTTCTGAGTAACTCTTACCACTCTGATAAATAAAAGCCTTAGATTTATAAATGGGCAAAAAGATATCCTACTTGTTTGATTTCTTGGAGGAGGTCGGCGTCGACGTTGTAGCGCTCTTCTGATCTCACGGCTCCAAAGTGGTTCTGCATTCGAATTTGAGACATCAGCTCATTCAACCGACCCTGGATAGGATTAAAAACAGACAAATTACACATGGAATAGAAAGTGTCTAAATTACAGCAGGAGTTTGAACCCTATGAGTAAGAAAGACTAATACACTGCTTTAGATTCACGGCTGAGGCTGGAACCAACAATATCATTCTATCGATTATTCAGATAATCAGATAAAAAGAAATGAGCTGTTTCAGATTTTTACTTAGGATTTTATACATTAGAAATACATTAAAGAAATGCAAATAAGTAATCCCATTCCTTTTATTAAATAAGAAAACGTATAGCTTATTGGCCAAAGTGCAACAAGAAAGCATTCCTTTAGTGAACACTTGATCATTAGCATAAACCAATTAATAATTAGATGCAAAATATGATTCATAGGAGAAATTGGTTTTTACAGGATTTGAACCAGGAGAATCTAAATCTATGACACTTTCAGAGTTCTGGGTAGAACATACTTACATTTTTTTTAATCTTAAATGCAAACTGTATATATTTTTGTACAGTTTGGGTGTAATTACTGTTCTGACGGTGTCGTTCTTTCAGCAAATGGCCTTTTCTCGAGTTTGTATGCTTCAGTTAAAGATTCATCAATAAATTTGTTGACCATAATTGATTAATCACGATTAATCGTTTCAGACCAATACTGATGTATTCAAATGGGCAAAAAGTCTACTTAAAATGAAAAAATAAGGAAAAAGAAAAGGCTTCTTATTGGACAGGACACACTTGCCTTGAACTGTGTGGGGGCATTGAGTTCTGACTGAATGGTGTCCAGCTGCACCCTCAGATGCTCCTCATCCACTTGGATGGCGTAGCCACGTTTTCTCTGAATCTCCTGCTTTATCAGTACCTTCCAGGAAAAATATGCCAGAATTATTGAAGATGAATTTATAGAGCCTGGAGAGAAGCAGACGGCGCCAAGACATTCCAACTTGAAGTAATTTACACATGCTGCTCCATGCGGTTTTTGCTACTTGTGGGAGAAAGAAGGGATCTAAAATCTCCCTGACAGAATGTGGGGTCAGCAAAGTGTGTTTGTGTGTGTGTGTGTGGGGGGGGGGCGGAGGCTGCTTAAAAGTTGCGTCTGTGTCATTCGCAGTTTTATGTTCATGTTAATGAGACAAATGGAACGCAGACGCTACCTGCAGCACCCTGTGAGACAAATCCATCAGCTTCCTCTTGTATTGAGCGATCTTGGCTACAGTTATCGCCTGGTTCTTCTGCAGCTCACTGATGTCGTTGGAGATTATCTGAAAGTAAGTGCACAAAGACGCCTCATTAAGAGATTTTTTTTTTTTTACCTTTAGACTTTACCACCTTCCTGCGTCCATCCCCCATCCTTCCCCAAGCCTTCACTCCTTGCGGCTTGTGCAACGAGTCATAGAAAAACTCTTGTTATATATTTGTTATGGAAACTCCCTAAATTTGGCTATAAAACTTCTAATGTTCTAATCCCGTCTATGCAGGTGCTTTTTGAATGTTTTTCTGCTTCAAATTAGGTTTCTAAAGTAAAAACCCAAATCTTCGTAACTAAACCCGACTTCGTAATCCTTCCCCTAAAGTCGTATCCAAATAAAACCACCCTGGAGTTACAAACACAAGGGCCCAAGGTTATCCAAGGCTTTCAATTGAAGTGTTCAATAAGGAAACATTTTCTGAAACACTCTTCCTCCCGCTGATTGCTCTGGTATTTCTAATATTTCATGATGAAAACCAGCAGCTGGCAGTGAGGATTGACTGGACATCTGCGGACCGGCCTTGACACCAGAAGTCTGCCTCAGAATTCCTTTTCTGATAACCAGGTGGCTTTTTGTCCATTTTCTTGCCTTTTCTTCTAAACATTTGCTAAATGTAGAAACAAAAAGCAAGAGATATTTTTACTTACATCCACTCTGGTCTGGTGTTGCTTGGTCATCTGCTCCTGGATCTGCAATCTGCGGAGCAGCTCCTTGAACCCCACCATGGGTACGGGGATCAACCTGAACATTTACGGAAGGCGGTTCAAGGACAAAACCTAGGACCATTTATGAGCTCTTTGGATAGGAGCAAGAAAAAAACTAAATAATAAAATCGCATTCCAACTTACTTCTCTGGGTCATGGTTGTCCACCTTGGCTTGTTCCCAAATGATGGGATCCACACCTGGTGACGGCAAAGACGAGGTAACGCCATTAGATGATTTTAGCAACTAAATGACCAAACATATACGCACATATTTACCCGCAGGAGCGTTTTGCAGCAGCTGCTTCAGCTGCGCTGGGGACAGCTCTGTGCGTGTTACTGACATGACCACTCCGATCTGGGTGAGCTGAGCCTTGATGCCAGCCTGCTCCAGGTAGGTGAAGAGTGTGGAAGCTAGGATCCTCTTGGAGGTGCCATTGGGGGAACGCTCCACCACATAAATGATCACTTCTGTCCTGCAGAACAGACGGAGCACCAGGTAGTTGTTCAGGGTGGCTTCATAGTCTTCAGGATTTAGGAAATTAGGTAAAGTTAGAGAAAATTACTGATCGTTGGGCAGAGCTTTAACACCCTCTACATTGACGGTCAGAATCTGGTTGCTTCCCAGAACCTTGTGCAGCGACTCGACCAGCTGCTGCTGCTGAGCACGAACGTCAGGTTCCTTTTTATTCAGAACCAACACCACTAAACCATCTTCGTCCTTGCTTACTGGGACACAGCTATACCCCACCGCCTGCAAAAACACCAAGGATTAATACAGGATCCTAGGGCTGCCTAGGTTAACCTTTTTTATACAGTATTAGACAAAAATGGCCAACGAAACACATGAAAACCTGAACATATTCTGTCTCTGGATAGTTCCTTTTTACTTTTACTTATCTGAACCTGCAGAACACTTACATTTTTGATTTTTCCAAACTGCGTATGTTTAGTAAGGAGTAGAAAATGAGTTAACCAATTACCCCTAATTTACCTTGAACCTGCAGAAAGGGTTCTCCTGAGTAAAGTCCACTGGTAGGTTGTTGTTAACATAGTAGCCCTTCCCCGTTCCCCAGTAGGCCTGCAACTGGTTCCACTTTGCAAGTATGGTGTCCCGTTCGTCTCCCAGCAGAGTTGGGGCTGACAGAGCGGTCACTTGCTGGTAAAGCTGGGTTGGCTGAGCTTGACCCTGCTGCTGGGCCGGCTGGCCAAACAAGCCTCCTGTAGCAGGAATAGTAAAAATAAAAAAATCGGAGTCAAACACATAGTCATGATGGGATTTATGTGCAATCTAGTTAAGAAATTAAAATATATAAATAAGAATTCTAATACAATCATTTTATTTCTTACAAAAAAAACAAACATTTTGAAAAAGCTACAGTTAAGGTGCACCTATAAATATCTGCATTTGCACAGATATTCTCAAAAACGTATTTATTTTATCATTGACCTTGTTGCTGTTGTGTCGGCTGGATGTTAAAACTTCCAAAACCAAGGCCAGTTGATCCTAATCCAGCTCCAAAGCCCGTCGCTCCAGTAGTGGTACCAGTTCCGAGTCCAGATGGGAATCCAAACCCTTTGGTCGGCGTGCTACCAAACAAGCCCCCTGAAAAACAGTATTCAGAAAATTATCACCTACAAGAAAACTTAAAAAATCTTTAAGGTCAGGAGTGTTTAGAAAATATGTTGGCTTTGTAGGAGGATCGCTAGATCAGTCGGGTTTTTGTCCCATGTTCTGGGAGACAAAGGGTGACATCTAGTGGCAGGTTAGTGTAATTTATCATCTTGTAACATTGAATAGAGTCTAGGGATGATTGGCGATTGACAACATGGTCTTCTCTGATATAATTTCACAAGGCTGGTTCAGAGAGCGATATGAAATTAGAACAGCATCGGCTCCTCTAATATCATGACGAGTGCAACGTTTTCATAGACACAGCTAAATATTTTACATCTTTACCCTGACCAAATTTTAAATGCAATATGATTTATATTTAACATTTACCTGTATTTTTAAGAGGCCTTCCAGTTTAACCAGGCTAATCAGGGCCTTCAGAAGAGAAACAGGCCCACAGCATCACACCACCAGACTTCAATCATGTCTGAATGAAGTCTGTGTGTAGCCTAAACAGTGAAGCCAGGTGTAATCTCAATGGGACCCCTCCATTCTCCTTTTGACTGGCTCTGCAGTGACCACGTAATATAAGGCGTTGTAGAGACAACTTAGACTTACTGTCCATTGCTATGATTCCCAATTTCAATTTCGGAAAATGCAAAGCTGGACGTTTTGAGCTCCGTTACTGACCTGTTGTGTTGGAGGGGGCAAAGTTGAAAGTGGATCCTGGTGCGGCAGCAGTTGTTGTAGTTGTCCCAAAGCCACCAAAAGCGCCTGTGAAGCAACAGGAATGAGGACAAGAAGTTAGATGAAAGAACTGGCAAAAAGAGGATGAAAGGAGAGCAAGAGAGGAAGAAAAAATAAACAGCTTGTTTGATGGGCAGCAGAGAAGAACAATCATGACAAAACTTTCACAATAATCGGAGAAGAATTTGACAAATGATTTCCATCTATTTTCTTTCCTCCATAAAAACACATTCCTCATGAGCATCAACAAGCAATGGGTGAAGAACTCAAAAGTTTTCATGCAAATGTTGTGACTTAGAATCACCAAGTGAGATGAAAGAAAAAAAAACATCACTGCACTGCACTGAGGTGGAAAAACTAAACAATAATGCATGACTGACAGGCACAAGATGAACTGAATCACAAAGATCCTCTACCTGTGCTAGCCAGGCTATTACCAAAATTGAAAACAGAGCCAGTTGTGGTTGCTGTACCGAAGCAACCTGCACTGAAGCTGATTGCTGCTGGGTTTGCATTTAAACCAAA
Source organism: Micropoecilia bifurca (assembly GCA_903067075.1). Lineage (NCBI taxonomy): Eukaryota > Metazoa > Chordata > Actinopteri > Cyprinodontiformes > Poeciliidae > Micropoecilia > Micropoecilia bifurca. Next base: position 22,246 of record CAEGAF010071081.1, on the reverse strand, counting down.
CCCCCCGAAGCTAAACCCACCAGCCGTGGTGCTTCCAGCTCCAAGCCCCCCAAATCCTGCAGCCAAAGCAGGCAGGCAGCGAAGAAAGAGAGAGTAACACGAAGGAGATAAATGACAACGCCAGAGCTCAAAATGACTATTATTAACAACCTCCATGTGCCTAGAAGGAGGGCGATCTAAAGAAACAACAGACACACCTGATGCTTGAAATAGGACCTTCGTCTCACCTGTGTTGGAGGCACCAAAACTAAATCCCGTGGCTGGAGCAGCTGTAGTCGTGGCTGCGCCAAAAGCAGGAGCCGTCAGAGCTGAGAAATTCAAACAAGTCGGTGTTTAAAATGGCACAAAAATAATAAGACAAACATTCATCAACTCATTTATCAAATTTCATACATTTTGAATGTGTTGTATTAGGATCATGTCATGGACAAACACAGAGTATAATTGTTCAACTGAAAAACCTGGAAAGGCCATTCTACTTTACAATCCAGTAATAGTCATTTACTTTAGAAGTCAGCTAGAAAGTCCACCAGTTACTGGAGGAGTGAAGAAAACCTTAAAAACTCCTGTTGGACACAATATATGTAGTGAACACAAATGTGGGCGAAGGTGAACTATCTAAATAAAACATTTTGTTTCTTTTTTACCTAAATTACTGATTGTTTTTGAAACGAGACAAAAAATATAAAGTGCACGAGGCATTTATATATAAGTGACAAGATGGTGGCTGGCCAATTAATTATGAGTGTAAAGTGTGGAGGTCTTTGCAGACTTACTGCCAAAGCCTGAAGAAGCGGTGGTCGTGGTCGCTGTCGGGTTAAAACCAAACGTTGTTGAAGCTGTGGTTTTGGCACCAAACTGACCAAATGAAAACCCGGACGTTCCTTCAGAAGAACAAATAAGAGTTCAGTTCTAATTACCTTGTGTTAAAGAGAGAACAACCTCAAGTTAGTTTGGTTAGTACGGAGCAAATGAAGACGGATTCTAAACCTTCTCAAGCAGCAACAGAAGTCAACATGTCTTCACTACAAATTACACTTTTTCCCAAGCCGTATGTGTAAAGGCCACAAGAAATATTCAGTAAGTTTATCGTTGGCTTGGTTACGACACTGCTAGATACGTCGAGTTAGCGGTTAGCTACAACGTTCAGCCAGTTACATTGACACGTTTTAAATAAATTTCACGGCAACCCGCGTTCGTAACACACATGTGACATATTCTGAGTTTAACAAAAAAAAAAACTCAAAACCTTACTAAATATTGCTCATACCTGCCCCTGTGTTAGTCGCGCCACCGCCAAAACTGAACGCCATGTTGACGACGGTAACTGCAAGCACTCTTCTTCGCCTTGCTCTCCAGTCAGTAGTCACTCTACAAAGAGGGGACGTACTGCCACCTTGTGGTCGGAATTCAAATTGCTACTACCTTAAAATGAAAGCTAGAATAGAATAAAACAGAACACGGAAGCTCTCAAATTCACATGAAATAGGAAATAATAATGAAAATAAGTTATAGAGAGTAATTTAATATGACTTAGTGACAACACAGTAATGTAAAATGTCAATGTACTTATAAAAAGTCATAAAAATCCTGTGAGTTACAGATATCGCAAACTGTTAATAAAAGTCATAGTTGTGTTGTGTGCAATTTCCAATCTCTTATTTGTGACTTAGTAATTGTCCTTCTGATATTCATCATAATGTTTTCTTCTTTGAGACACTGAACATCTCTGTTGCTTATTCCTAAAATATAGAATATCATTATAAAATACATAGGCAACACTTTGAACTTGTCTTCCAATGTTGTCAGATAGATTTACTGATACAGCACCCCTCAAACTGTTGCTGTGTCTATTAATGTTACAACCAGCTACAGGTTTTTTTCTGTAAAGTGATTTACACTCATAGTCTTCTTTAACTTTTTTATCCATTATAGTTTAAAGAAACATTTAACATTTATTCAATTGTACTACTTGTGAATGCTGTTCCACTCACAGAAGAGCAGCACGGAGGAAGTGACCAATACCCAAACGAAAGCAATCTCTCTGTGTCCCGATTTTGCTATCTATGGCAATGTTTCCATTTGTTGGTCTATCTGTCCATTCATTGATCCTTCAATCCATATAATCCATGCAATTTATCTCTCAGCATTTCCCTTTAAATCTGGTAAGCTACAAACTCTTGATTTTTTTAACTTTAAAATGACCAAACAGAGGCAAACAGTGAATGGTGTGAATTAATGAGACTCATCTACTGAAACTACGCTTTATTGTTGTGAACACAGTAAAACATTGCTAACAAGTCAACATTTCAAAAGCTTACAATCAGAGCAATATGTGGTTGTAGTAGCAACAATTATTTCACAGAACAGAACAACGTGATCAAAATTTGGTAGAGACTCCCAGACTAGTATCTACATTGTCAGTGTTTTGGTTTTGTAAGTGTAACACAAAAATAATTTACCCTCTGTCAGGCTTCTGACAGATTTCCGATTTATAATACTGCTTATTTTTCAATACAAAAGCAAAAGCATTTCTATCATGTCCATCCAGAAATGCACTGCTCACATGAAATAAAAATTGCAACAGCATTGGAGCTCCATTTAACTTTTTCAATTGTCTGTAACTGGTTTGATCTATCCTTTAAAAGAAAAGAAAATGAAGAAGGCATAAGCTCTCCACTGTTGTCTGATATGTACATCATGATCTTTCATTTATGTGCATAGGGAACTCCTACTCAGATCCCTCCTGACATGTTTCAGGAGCAGTCATCACAGCTGGGGCTCATCACAGTTTCACTTGAATCATTCCACAGCATTTTCAAGATTGCATCAAAATTCACATTAAAATAAAAACAGCCTCGTGTCTCAAATTTGATTACAAAAAATAAAAACAAAAAATACTTCCATGAGTCTTATGTTCTGCTTTTGCTTGAAGCTGGAAGAAGAAGACAAATTCATATGGCATAATACTCCATTTATAGATAACAAGAAGGCACACCACAGTTCTGGTCTTTATAAAGGCACAACTACAGCAGTTAAAATTATTTTCTGAATAACATGTTGGTTAGAAACGGCAGTTGAACAGCGTATATAAAAACTTTCTGCTGAAAGGGAGGGTTCAGGATGTTTGAGGAGGAGTTCTGCTTCTGCAGTAGATACTTCCTGACAAATCCATTCAATATAAATCCAGTTTAGTGACACTAGAGAATGAGGTGTACATGCAACAATGATCTCCCTAGACGCAAAAAAAAATGCACAGAGAATGTAACGGTAAAAAAAAAATCAACGTTTTTTTTTTACGCTGCCTGACTTTTCTATTATGCAGCTATTTTGACTTGAAAAGCTTCAAATGTGTCATCCCTATGTTGATTTCTTGTCAAACTAATCATATAGTTTTCTGTAAATAAATGTTTGATGTAAAATAGTTTAAGAGTTCTCAAAATAATGTTGGGGAGTGAAGGGAGTTTTTTGGTCTAGCCGTCACATTTCGCTTCTTGTATTAATTAATCTGGATTCACTTTCAATGAAAACATTAGGATACTTATCTACTGCAGATTAGATGTTAGCGAAAACCTTCAAGCAAAACTTTTCTGCAAAAATCCTGCGTTATCACTTTAAGGGCTTGAGATGTTCTATACTCAAATATTTCTACATTAACATTTACTGTAAAAACTGCATGAAATGCCTAACTTTACAAAATGTGAACAATCCAAATACACAATGTTTTGTTTGAGTTTTGTCCTGGTCACACGCTAACAACAACAAACAGTTGTTCAACTCCCCCAGTATATACAAAAAACTCACTTCACATCATGACTATGTGTAGGTAGTCCTAAATGGACTACATATACATATAAAAATAATACATGTTTTTGCAACACTGAGTTAATCAAAGGGAAATTGGACAAAATGACACTGAAATGATTGAAATGTCTTTAGAAAAAAAAGAGATTGCTTGCAGTTTTGTGTCTCTCCTGCTGTAATAATGTTTGACAGCAGCTTGGCAGGAGACCCCCTGAGAGCAACGACTCTGGCTTACAAATACTACATTTACCGATGCCAATGAGCTGCTTCCCTAAATAACACTTGATGCCTGGCTTGGGAGCACGTCATAATCTGACAGCACTGAGGTCTGACCGAGACAAGAATCCAGCCAGTTAAAAACAGATTGGTGACAAAAGGACTGCTTTTAGGATCTCGATGGCTACACCTGGACTGCAGGTGGCACGTGCTTAACCAAGGAAATTTAATACATTGTGCTTAAAATGAAAAAGGATGCCACACCGCCATGTCTCGCAGCTCCATCTTATCCTTCATTCCCAGGTTTATTGCTCCGTTTTAGTCGCCATGCCAATGTAGTTTCCATTTTGGCTATCGTCCTTCTCCTTAGTGTGGACTGGTGAATAGGAGGTGTCCTCTTCAGTTGCGGTCTGCATTATTGATGAAAAGATTAAAAAATTACAAAAAAAAAAATATACTTATCTTCAGTTTCGATTTTGTGCTTTGTGTCTTTGGCTAAAAGGTCTAGTGTTGTCTTTTGCACTGATAAGCATTTAACATTTCTCGTAACGCTGCAGCATAACCAAGCTGTGTTAAAAGTGTGAAAACCGGGAGTGAGGGTGTCTTTAATGGGTGCTGAAAAAAATGAAATGCATTTCCAGAGAGAAGTTTTTAATCATGCATCATGGGCAAAAATATAATTATAATTAGGTCTTCTTTATTTACGCTCCTTGTTTTATTTTATTCTTTCTTCTAGATTTCATCAATATAGTGCGTGAAGAATGTTCTCCCTGCTTCATGGACCAAGGGTTTGTTCTGCTTCCTCCCATAGTCAAAAAATACACATGAAGGATTGAATCATCTCTCTAAGTTCTTCGTGCATGATTGTACCTCCTATGTGTCTCTGTGTAAGCGAGTATAGATAATGGATGTGGATGTTGATCTATTTATTATTGTGTAAATGTTACAAGCTCATGTCATGCCAATTATTAATTAGTTATTAACCCTTCTGTTGTAACAGATGCTAACAACAGAATAAAACACCTGAACCTGCACCATGAATTCTAGTTTTGGTATTTTACTCCAAGATGATAAATGACCCACCTCTTGCCACCCCATTTAAAACATGCTTGAGGTGCTGCTATATTCTAGTTGGTTATTCGACCACTCTCATTGGCACAATTGTTAGATTTCATTTCAATAGCTTTAAAGAAAATCCCTATTTTTTTCAAATATTAGAGCTTGCAACTTTTGGATATTGACAAAATCTGCCTAGATGAGTAGTCTAGTATCTAGCCAGAAATATCAGGAAAGCTTAAAAACTGTCTGGCCCAGGTAAATCTCGCTAAAAGACGTTTCACATAGTTATGTTGTGTATTTATTTGAGCCTGTATTTATAATTTTTACCTCTGCGGATCATTAAAAATCCACAAAATAATTCAAAATTGTGCAGCCAACTCTTGTTTCTGAAGCTTATTGATGTTGCACTTCTTATAAGTCGTGCCAGAAATAAGTGAATGGCTGAATAAATTAGTTAAACCACAAAATTCCTCCTCACAGTGAGCACAAGTAAACTTCTCACTAGAAGTGTGCGTCATGCATTTAGGCATTAAGTAATACAACAGAGAAATGAATGGATTGAAACAATGCAGCAAGACTTACAGCATAGGCAGCCTTGGTAAACACAATGCGCTTAACTCTTTTCTGCACAGAGATAAATGGTGATAAACACATGCATAGTGACATTGGTGGGGAGTTAAAAAAATGAATTAACAAGGATTAACACAAATTACTTTTTAGGATCAAGCAAACTGCGAGGTGTTAGAAAGATGCCTGGTGGAGGAGGATGTGTTTTACCTTCTGTTGATGGGCCCTGATCAGGAGGACGATGAAGACAATAAGCATTATCCCGCCTAGTCCCACAATAATGAGTGGGAAGTTGGAGCCCACATTGACAATCATGAGCAGCTTGTTCACCTTCGCTGCTGAGGCATCATCGATCTCCACACTCTGAGTCAAGAAGTAGAGTTAAGGAGTGGTTAAATGACAAAAAAAGGAATATGGCAAAAATAATCTATGATAGCAGCTATGACCTGTTTTCATCAAGTCAGATAAGGACAAATTATGTAATTTTGTTGTATTAAATTCACTGTTTAATTTGTGATGGGAGCTCTTACCCCTAGCTAGGTTTAGGGTACTGAATGAATCTAGTTAATGGTATTAATAAACTAGTTAATGATATAACATATTCTGATTTAAAAAAAAGAGTCACTGTTTAACTTAACATTTGTTGATTTGGTCCATGAAAGTAGAAAAACTACACAAAAACACTTGATCAAATACCTCCAACTGTGTGTGTGTGTGTGTGTGTGTGTGTGTGTGTGTGTGTGTGTATCTGCCATTTCTCACCTCATTGAGAAACATAACAGGGAAGATTGTTTCATTCAATGATTTAGTGTCTCTGTTGAAAAAAATGAAAAGAATGTAAAGATTCACATAAATAATATTTAGGTGCAAAAAGACTGCAGCGTTTAGTCTAGACTGGGATGCAGATACTCACGGGTATCCAGTGATTCTGTTGATCAAGATGTTAACCTGAGCTCTTTTACTTGCACGCACAATCACTCCAGTTGTCTGTCGGCAAAGAAATGATCAAATATGTGCAATTATTATTATGTTAAATAAAATGGATAGGTGAACCTGAATAAATTTGATTGCATAAGTGAATGTTTTTCGGTAAATAAGTTCAAAAAGCTGCCCTTTAAATTGTATATCATTCGGAGTCATTTCACACAGACATTGACTGAACTTTTTTTCATGTGTTAATCTAGATTACTAAAGCTTATAGCTACTAAAATCCTAATATTCATCTTTTTATAAAAATTAGACTGTTACGTAAAATCATATAAAGAAAGTAAAGAAACCTGCATTTCAGCATGAAATTGATCCATTAAAAGTTGCTTTGATTTGTCTTATGCAATACTTTAATTTTCCCGAAAAGCTGAGCTTTGGTGTTTCATTTTCTCTAAGCCACAAACACCAAAATGAACAGAAATAAATGCTTAAATAAATTTGTGTATTGAAACTGCAATATATATATTGCACTTATTGAACTGAATTAGTGAAATAAATTGTTTTTCAATGATATTCCAACCTGCAAAAGACTGTATTCAAATTATTTTGTTTGCATGACTAATTATATCAAGAGGGGGAAAAAAATGCTTTATGGTATTTCTTCTGATGGTTCATACAATGGTTGCACTACTGCTTTTCAGCCAGTAGGTGGCGTAGCAATACATCTTTTTGTTATAAGACAAAAGACAGCGGGGCATTCTGGTAGCTTACCGGGTTGAGGTCTAAAAACGTTTGGTGATGATGCCTTTGAGGAGACATTCCTCCAATCGCTTCTATATATTTATCTTCTCCCAGATAGAAATGAGGAAAAGAGGCAACAACAGGGGCACCTACAAAAGGAAAAATCATTGTTTTTGACAATTTAGGATTACTTTCATCTCAATGCTTTTTGGCCAACTCACTGATACGAGTGTTAGAATTTGCAAGGTATACCTAACATACTGGCCAGTGAATGTCTTTTTGGATACCAATATGTTAGGTATACCTTGCAAATTCTAATGCATCGTCCTGCTGGAGGTAGCCATCATAGGATAGGTGCAATGTGGCCATAAGGGAGTGAATATGTTCAGCAACAATACTCTGGAAGGCTGAGGTGTTTAAACAATCCTCGTTTGGTACGAAAAACACCAATATGTTCCAAGAAAATAATCCCCACACCAATATGCTGCCACCGTCAGTCAGTCCAAGATGTTGATCAGAGGAGGCAGAACAGATCCAAGCTTTCATATTGTTTTCACTCAAATATGGCCTTTCCCACTACTTGAGTCATGAAGCTGAATTCAAGATTCATAGCACCAGAAAACACTTTTTCCAACCCTGTACTGTCTAATTGTAATGAATTATTTGACCTACTGTTGCCTTTCTACGATCTCTAACAAGTGTTCCCATTCTCCCCTGTCGTCAACAAGGAGCTGTCATCCACACAAAAGCTGCCCAGTGAATACTTTCTCTTGCTTTTTGACTCGTTCTCCTTGAACGATATACATACATTCCAGAAAATCAGCAGCTGTTGAAATACTCAGACCAGCCTGTCTGGTACGGACAACAGTACCACATTCGAAGTCGCATCATTCTTCCCCGTTCTGTTTGCAATTGAACAGGTGTACTTAATAAACTGGCAAGTGAGTGTATATGCTAAGATAAGACAGAAATGGACTAAATGATGACTGTTTATTTGTAAATCTGAGCTGTATCAGATTGTCATATGAATGCTCTTGATCTTGTTCTTTATGTTTATGTATCTACACACACACTGAGGTCAAGAAAAGTGAAGGCACACAGACACAAACACACACACGCATACATACACACACACGCACACACAGATTGATAACTGCAAACACTGTTTTATTTCCTCACTTCTTTAACGCTTGATTAAATGAGAATGTAACTTGGCCTTGGAAGTTAGAGATACAATCTGTCCTCAAAAGTGAATGCCCAAGACAAAAAAATAGTAGTGCACAAAGGGGCAATAAATCAACTTGTATAACTAATTCAAGGCTGTCTAGATAAAGAAATCCTTTTCTCTTATTGTCAGCAGGGTCCCGTACTAGATCACACGGTGTAAAGGTAATTACTGTTGCTTGGACGTAATTCTGAGCAAAATTAATACATTTCACAGTCTGCGTGTTTCGTGTTTGCTGACAACAATAACGGGGGGAAGAGGGTGAGGTGATGACAAAGTGGGGCATAGGTGACAGATTTCCTTCTCTTGTGTTTGGCAGTGGATGCTGGACAAAAACATCGGCCCACCCGCAGTCACCTGAGAGCAGTCTTCACGTGACAACCCGCAAGGTCACTGCAGATCAAGAACGGCACTCACTTTTTTTCTTCTTCTTTTTTTTTTAATCAGCACAGCCACGGGGTGACCTTAATCCTCCACTCCAAGACTCCTTTTTGTTGGTGGCAAAACAAAACTACTGACCTCAGCCAAAAGCATTGGCTTTGGTAAACTTTCAACACGTCTTCTAATGTTTCACCACTTTTACTGCTGGGGGGGATTGACAGCAATATTTCATTTCTATCCAGGTGAGAACACAATACTCAGATTTTTATTATTTTTGTTGTGAAGTAAGTTGTTCTTTTAAATAGTTTGCCCTGTAACGCCAATACAAGACAACAAATAAGTGACTTTGAGGTTTTTTTGTGTGTGTGTGTGTGTGTTTTTTTTTTTTTTAAAGAGTCCGGAAACAAAGGCAGTAAGGTCATTCCTGATCAGATTCAAGGGTACAATCAGGTGACAGAGCTTACTGCCACATGCTGCAGGGCCAGTCATGGTCAGATGGTGCCTGAGGTGTGGCCTGGGCTGGAGAGCTGCGTCACGTGAGTCCGTCATGCTTAATTTTACTGCCGGTGATATAACTGAAACCCTAAGCCCCTTTGTCGGCAATGAAAATAAAAAAGGAGAGCAATAAAAGAAGAAACAAAATGCTACAGTTGAAGCTCTTCAGTCTCATGTAGGAGTTCAAACACCACTAAAGATAAATGTGGCACACAGGGTGAAAATTACCTTTCCGACAGGGGCTGACTTTGAGGACCCCAGTTCCCAGGCACTCTTTAGGGGTGACGCAGAAACCTTCGTTGGCCGGGTTCTCTTCCTTGCTAGCCAAAACAGAGCGGGGGGGTGTGAAGCGGTAGGCGGGGACTCCTTTCATCTCAACCTCCTTCTCAAACTCCATGTAGATAGTCCTAGAGAGCAGAGAAGAAGTTACAGTTTCAAACACAAGAACTGAAAAGAATGTTTTTAAATTCTGGTTTTTATTACTTTAAGGATCAACATATTTCAAATCCTGCTGTTTCGTAATCAGAAAGTCGATTTCTAAGGAACATAATATGACAACAATTAGGTTCTTTTGGTATTTTGAGTTAGAGGTCTGAAATTCATTCATAAGCCCTGGCAGGTTTAGATTTGAAATCATTTTCTTTCAGCTGAGAATATTGTTTCTGATAGGGTATGTGAGCTATTTCTCAAATTTTTTATTTTTGTTTAATTGTATTCATATGGCATGTTGAAAACCTTTAATATCCTTCTTAAACATTATTGGACAAAATCTTTATTAACTTTAGAGCATTTAAACTCTTCCTGTAACTTCCTATAACCTGATTATGCAGCGAGTTCAACAGCACTAAATCCTCCCTAATTTTCCTTTTACTTTCTCTAAGCCCTGTTCGGAAAGTGCTTTCAGCTTATCAGCTTCTATTGTTGCTTTTTGGTAATTCACACAGACTAAACAGAAGAAGCTCAGTCTGACATTAGTGTGCGCTCCCACAAAACGAGTCGTTCAAAGTTACAAGGGTCAGTAACAACGGTGCCATTGGTTTATGGATGTACAGGAAAAATAAAATGTGCACAACAGGCACATTAGACCTGGCTTGAAATGTGATGTGTAGCAATGATTGGCCACCAATTACATGTATTTTCACATGACATCCTACAGAGCAGCTTGAGTTTTTTGCACCTTTTGCCAAGTTACAAACACACATTTCTTTGTGTTTTGAGGGGAATTATGCACAAAACAGTGGGGAATTGTGATGCGGAAGGCAAGATAAGGCTTGTTTACAATTTCATCTACAAATAAACTCAGTGGTTCAATTACCCAAAACTCACTTTTAGAAAGGTCTTCATCCTCAATGAGTCGGATGAGCATAAGAGCTCAAAAGACAAAAAAAAAAACAAAACCTCTGACTAGAACATCCCCACAAAAATGAAATCCTTTCCCCATTCTCTGTCAGAGTACTGACAGACAACAAAATCAAATGCAACTATCCACTTCCCAAAACTTGTTCACAAAGCCATAAAGGATATACGACTTGGGCCTTGACCCAACAATGTAACACCACACATAGTTGTGACGCCAGAAAACTAAATTTGTTGAGGTTTAGTGAGACTCCTGCTGGATCTGATATGTCTAAACTGTATCACTCTCTCCAAAAGTACATTTGGATGAAACCCTGCATGCACTCTCAAGCTTAGGCTTGTCCTCAAGCATCAAGCCAATTTCCTGTGGAGTCTCCGTTAACATTTCTAACATATTTGAATGCATTACTTCAAATGGTTTAACGGTTATCATTTAATACATAGGTACATAAATAAAAACACCACTTGCCCACACGCAAAAAGCAGGGCCATTTAACCAAGACCGAGCTTCTTAATGAAATCAATCATATTTAACCTTTACTTGATCTTAGTAGGGGTTTTTTTATCTCTATTTCAGATCTGTTGCTTTATGTTAAAAAATCTTACAACAGTTCACAGGAGAATGACATTATTGTGAGGGGCCCATCCCTTTTTCTGTGAATAACTGCAGTTATATGGTGTGAAGGGAATCTAGACCATCCTCAGCAAGAACAAAGCCCTCCATACACTGTCTGCCAACTGACTGGGAGGAAACACAGCATACCAGTAGTGCAACAACACTATGTAGACCTTTTCCCTTGACCTTTGGGAGAGAAGCCAAGGAAAGCACCTAAAGCGTTTCTGCTTTCCAGAACTGGACTGGAAATTTCTGTCTTGTCGCAATGAGAAACAAGCACCAATCTGAAGAAACGTAGATCAGCTGAGCAAACATTTAAGCTTTTTTTCGACTACGGTACATTTTGCCGTAATTGCAGCAGTCTTGTTGGTATGCATATCCCAGCTTTGTAAACATACGGATGTTTGCCCATTCCTCTTGGTCACTTCGCTCCAGCTCAGTCATATTGTTAGGAGGACATCTCCAAACATCGATTTTCAACTCTTGCCACCGATTTTCAAATGGATTTAGGTTTGGACTTTTACTACACCATTACAACACATACAGTATCTTCACAAGCAGTGCTGGTTCCACGTTTATTATTGTCCTGCTGGAAGATGAACCAGGTTTCCACCGGCCGATTGTGTGTTCAGGAGGATGGGCTACTTGTTAATTTATTAAGCAAATTCTTCTTGTGTCCACCGAAATGGCTTGTGTCAAACTTTAAACAGGACTTGTTTAGTCCAGATCTGTTAAGTGTGTGGAAAATAGCTGCCCTGTTGAATAATCCTCTCCTTGTCTTGCCTGTCAGTTTCAGTGAAGGACCTTGTCTTGTGAAGTTTGCAGCTGTGCAAGCCTTTCCTCGATTCTTCAAATTGTATATTGTGCAACTCAGTTTGCTCTTCAAATTGCTATTAGTCAAAGATGTTAAAAATGCTGACACAATGTGAACAAGTTCCCGGATTATGAATTACTTTTCAAATATTTATACTTCATCACTTTACAAAGTTCTAAATTGGTTATTTCTGATTCAGCTGAATCCAAAAGAATCTTTAAAACCCCTTAGTGGGTGAAGGGCAAGATAAGCTTCAGATAGAAGACACAATGGTATTTAAACAATAACACCTGTCTGCAGTTTGTCAAAACTTTGCAGCTTTTGCAGGTCAGCTGTCAGTTTCTGGAGCAAAGGGTCACTACCCTGTGAGACTGCAGATGGCAATCCTGGCACTTTTTTTTACCAGCAGATGAGTCTCAGATGTCATTCAGTACATGTTTTAGCCACTCAGCTGCAGGCGTCACGCCATAGTAAGTGTGTAAAGGGTCAAAACATTAATAGACTAAAAGTTTCCTCTTCAAATTAATAAAAAAAAAAACAGGAACAAGGAGGGAAGCCTCCCCTTTGGTCATTAAAGCAGTCAGACACAATGACAACATTAGGGAAAAAGTAAGTGTGTGAAAGAGTTTCGAAAATGTGGGTGAGGGGTTTTCGGCACACATCCAATCAGAGCAAAAGGTGCTTGCTCTATTACTCTACCAGATTCTTTCCACACAAAACAAAAAGAGGAAGATGTGGGCCTCATCACGGATAAGCACAAGGCGCATATGTTTTGCAACAAACAAGGATTAACAGTGGTGAAACTAAACTCAAATGGACTACTTAGATTGTAAAAGTAAAAGGTTATTCTCCACACAGATCAAGCTTTGAACACAGAGGTTTGTTGACCAAAACATTGGTTGTGGAAATGTCAGGCTAGCACATGGAAAAAAAATTATCTTTGAATGATACTAGGTTTTTATTAAATATGAAACGCCCCCACTGCATGGAATGCCAGCAATCAACGGAGGTTTGGTGTTGACTCATTTGTATGTGATCAGGATGCTGTAAATGGGATCCAAAACCGGTTCCAAGAACAAGACGTATTGGTATTTCCTCGCAAACAATAATTTGAACTCAAGATTGTGTCAGGCAACGGGGTACAACCCTAATCTGTTCCTGTTGATCACATTTCTGGTTAATAGAAAAGATGTGGCTTTTAAAGGAATAGAAGTCCCTATGCAAAGGAAGATATTGTGTAATTTCTCTACATTGCAAGTTTACTGATGGTTCCTATAAATTCTAATAGTTTTTTTTTTGCTTTGATTTTAGATATCAGGCCCATCTCCTGTGGAACCAGTTCTTTTTTGTTTTTTTGTTTTTTACCAAAGCTAAACATTCAGTGTACTTTAAAAACTAGGCTTGCGGCTTTCCATCAGAGTGATTCAGATTATCCTTTGCTATAACTGTATCTACCGACTGCTGACGAATATTAAAACCATAATATTCTATTAATGCACTATTTGCAATTACTTAACTTTGTGTCTCAATTTCAGTATGTTCTTCTGACTCAAAGCGTATGCCTATGTTTCCTTCCTGGAGTGAGTCATTGACAAACCAATTGCTGTCATTAACTATCTCCACGTTCTTTGTCAGTGAAATCAGGCACTTTAGCATTTAGCTTTGAATCTCTTCTGGATCTACCCAGAGCTACTGTTTGCTCTAATCCAGTTTTCTAGTTATCTTTCTTTTCCATAGAAAGTCTTCTTGGTACAGAGCTTCTGTATTTCACTGCGGAATAGTATTTCAATCAATATAGAAAGTGAACGTGGAAAGAACCTGCCAAAGTCTTTATATCAAAGCACATAAAAGGAGGGTGGTGTGGTCCTGAACGTTACCTGCACAGGTCAGGAGAGAAGACATAAAGACGTTCGCTCTTGTTTAGCAAGGGATGGAAAGCACTTCCGTCTGATCCAAGGATGCTGTTGCTCACATTAGTTGACCAGTATTTGAGCATCCTATAAGAAAAATTTAATTAACATCATTATTTGTTGCCAACAAACCAGTCACAACTGCTCAAATAGCCTGTATTTCCATCTTCTTAGGTTTTTGTTAAATTCAGCACATAGCTCTAAGTTAATTATTGAATTTATGAAGTAAAAAAATACACCCCTTTATGTATAATAGATCTTTGTTGAAAGAAAGGTTTAGCAAGCTATTTTATTTTGTACAGACAAAAAGAGGTCACAGGAAAGAGAAAAAGCACAGGATGTTTTCCAAAAGCCACATTTGCTACATCAACATGTTTGCTATACTCATTTTAGAAATGATCAAGAAAGGTTTAATCTACAGCACTTCAAAACGCAGCATCCCTAGTGCGAACGGGTAATTATAGCACTTAAGGATAAGAAATCTGGATAAGATAAGGCTATTTAAAAGCCTTTTGAGTAGCAGGATGTTCCATCCAGCTTTCTGTGGTAAGAGTTGCAGGCAAGACCAACAAAAAAAAAAAAAAGCGCAAGGCAGAGATTACTCAACACACACCCATTCAAATTCAAAAATATGTTATTTATCCCAAAGAGAAATTAAATGTCGGAGCTCATATCATCCCAGTGTCTTCAAAGTAAGTTGTGAATTTCTGGGCAGCAGAGACGACATCCCACAATAATGCACCCTGGATGACGCCATCAGCTATCCTGCTAATCCTCCTCATTTGCTTTTGCTACTCCTTTTTCTGTCTCAGTCTGGCTATAAAGCCGGGCAGAGAGATGCTGGGGTCGGGGTTATGAGACGGTTTGAACCTTCACCTTCTCTCTCTTCTCATTGGTCCTGCTCTGCATCCAGGAAGAGTACTTTTCACACTCTTTGTTATTTGAGGTTGTAATTCAGGTATTGAGCTTCAGCTGTTCTCAATAGTTGCCCTGATTATTCACCATAACACTAAGTAAGAAAGTAAAGGCAGAACTTCTTCCAGCTGCACTGCAGTCAAAAGCAGAGGGAATAATTGTCCAACCAACCATGTAAGAATTCAACCAAAGAAATTATAAACAAAAGTCTACAAACGGAACAAATCAGAATCGCCGTAACATCTACCCCAACATGCTGCCACAATGAGAAGAGCAATTCTATTGTGCCCTGGGTGTGTTTGTGTGAGACTGCATCAGTGCTACCTTTCTCCTTTGTACGTTTCGATGCGTGCGTAATCCAAGTAGTTCTGAGTTCCAGTGTGGAAGACAAACTCTCCGTCGCTGCTTTCATTTTTCTGTGCCAAACAAACATTGAGCTCATTAAAATGGCATTTTCCTGTGTGATGGTAAGAGCAAGTTTATAAAAAAAGTCACCTCTCTTTTGCATTATTGCTAAAATACAGAAGAGCTTTTATTATTATTATTGTTATTATTATTGTTATTATTATTATTATTATTATTATTATTATTATTATTATTATTATTATTATTATTATTATTATTATCTTTTTTTGTTAAACCTGTACATACCTTGTACATGAGGCCGAAAATCGTCTCCACATCAGTACCGGATGAGGCTATGCGTTTCAACAAATCATCTTCATAACCCCAAAGTAATTCCTGAACAGTTCGAGTGGTGAAGGGGCGACTTTTGGTGCCTGATATCATGATGCTCATAAAAAAGCTCTTCAATGCTCCCTGCGCCTTGTTCATTGCAGCCTGGAGTCAAGGATTTGAACAGATATGAGAAAATACAACTGATTTTGCAGGATAAGCTGGTGGTGAGCAGAGCAATGCAGTGGGAGCACACACTCCCCTTCACCCCAGTTGGATTTCCACTTATCTCCAACCTTTAAATAAGGACTTACCCAAAGGGGGATGTTGACAGTGGTGATGTTATCGATATCTGGGTCACCAACAGACTTATCCCTCAGAAACACAAAGCTTTTGGCGTTGTACGCCGACACCTTTGTATTATTGTCCAACATGGTGACATTGTCCTTATACCTGTACTCTCTGTACAAACAGTCATTGAAGAAAAAAAAACATTACTTTTCTGTTGAATTAAAACTTGGAACATTAAATCAACCCTTTATCAAATACATCAATATTAATTTAGAGAGAAAAAAAAGGAAAACGTTTGTTTAGGAATAAAAAAAAAATCACCATCAGAAAGTTACAGTTTAACTTTCTTTTAAAAATAAAAAAAAAATTTAAAAGTTGTTGAGTGATTCTTGGGACTTTTAATCAAATACCACACATTTTCACCCCCAGGGTAAAAATGTGACGTGACACAGTCGCCCTGTACCTTTATGTTATGAAAAATTAGATGACCCAGATATCTGTTCAGGAGGATAATAAGAAAGGTGGAACAGATCTCCAAAGCTCAGTGTTAAAATAACCTCAGCAGGAAATTGCATGTTGGGGTCAACTACATCTTTATAAATGCATCTTAATTCATCTTGATGCCAGGAAGTGCATACTAACTATAGGAGAGGCCATAAGATATACTCGACAAAAGTCTGAATTCTAATTTGGGATTAGCACTCTGGGATTAAAAATCTGATTTTTTTTTTTTTTTTTTTACTTTTTGCTTTTGGAACTCTTTCATATAAAAGTGATAATCACAGCTGTCATTTTTTTTGTTTATCTGTTGTTTTGTTTTTTTTTCAAATCAGCTATTGTTAAACATCTTTTAAATTGTTTTATAAAATGGTCCACAGTACTTAAATTTTTTTTCCTATTACCACAAAATAAAAAGGATATTTTGTCATAGCTTGAGCAAAATAAGCATGTCACTCTGCAAAAAGACGTTTCAAGTTCAGAAGTTTTCTTTTTTTTCTTTTTTGACTTACCTGTAGGTGTAGGGTCCAATCTGCTTGACTTCCGGTTTTTCCCCTTTAAGGACCTCTTCTGCATTGGTCACATTAAAGAAGAAAAACTCCATGAAGACAGGAGGGGGAGGGGCTTTCCATGACTCGAACACGCGGCTACCTTCCACTAAAACAATTTCCTGTTGAGAAGAATAAACAAAAATCACACAAAAGTAATGATATTATACTATGCTTTTTGTAGCTTTTTCAAACCAATGAAAAAAGGAAAAAAAAAACATTCCCAAACTACTTAAAATGTTGTCTTTGTAGCTAAGGTTTTGCGTCTGCCGCTTTTCTATGTCATTATGCCCAATTGCAGCAGGTTTGGTGTGCATTTTCATTATTTCATTATCCATATATCCTCTGAGCAAAGAAAATGAGCTGGTTGAAACCTTCCACGTTGAAGCATACAAATGATTTGTGGACGAGTTTTAATCGTATGATTCTGTCCTTGCACGATGAACAGTGCTTTGCCAAAGCAAACCACATGTTTTGAATCTGAAGTTCTCCCAGTACAATCACAGTAAAAACAACCCCAAGAAGAAAAACATCCTTCTGGGTGGGTGCAGGGGAATGTGTGTGTGTGTGTGTGTGTGTGTGTGTGTGTGTGTGTGTGTGTGTGTGTGTGTGTGTGTGTGTGTGTGTGTGGAAGGGGGGAACGGCTGCGTTAGCGTCGGACAACAGCATTGGCTGCGAACATAAATGGTGTGAGAGGGGACCCTTCCACCACCCCATTGTCAGCCGTTTCCCTTGACGACAGGCACTTGGAGAGAGCTCCTCTGACAGATCATGTGAGGCATGGAGCCTGATGCCTGCTGTTTGTGGGGGACCTTGATGATCTGAGCCACATTCCTCAGGATCTAGCTTTTGGAGGCCCCAGAGGAGGAGCTCTGCCGACCACCCTGTTTGATTATACAGTACGATGAAACAGAGAGCTATTTTTTCCAAACTACAACACAAGGAATAAGAATAGAACCGGGATTGGTCTTTTTCCAAACAGCTAGTAAGGAGAAAAGATGATATGACCTAATTGTGCCTAATTGCTTGTTGCTACAATCAAAATATTCAAGAGACTTTTATTGTCATTCACATCACGTGTTACATATATATATTGTAGCAACAAGCAATTTTTTCAAGGGAACAAAAATCCCCTCCTTTTTAGAGTCCCTTATTGTTTGCCTAATGAGACAAAACAAAGAGCAAACAAAGAGAGACAAGGGCTTGAAGAACACATGTGGGAGTAGATCCTCTCCACTGCTTCTGGTAGCGTGAAGCAGTAACTTCACGCTACGTGAAGCAGACCAGCTAAAGTACTTCACACTGGCTGACAAATAACTGGGGAAAGAATGCAAGTTTCATGCACTGATTTTAATGTGTGAGAGTTTTTTCTTCTTTTATATTATAACATAAAAAACACTATGCAAAGAAAACTGTAAGTACAAAAAAATCAGATATTTTGAATACTTCCAATCTGATTTTTCACTTATTCGAAATTGCCACTGGCATGTTTTTTCTTGTGTTTAGTTGTGTGTTTAGCATATAAAGCAACTTTTCTTAAAAATGTTTAACCGTCAAATGTGGGTGTTATTTATAAAAAAGTATTTTCAATTTTAGAAAAAAAAAATCTGAAAAAGCAATGTTATTTCCTCCCATAGATAACATAGATGAATTGGTAGCTTTTGGTAGAGTAAATGTAAAAAAAATATTCTGACTATGTAAAAAATAAAATAAAATAACTCAGAAGCAAATAAAACTGTTAAAACAAAAACAGAATAGCAAAAGAATTTAAAATTGAAATTTATCCTATGCACAAAACGACCAAAATATATGCCATTTATATCAGCACAGCCAATGTTATGCAAAAATAAAAAGTTAAGGGGCACAGAAGAAGAGTTAATAAAAATTTAGTAAAATATTTTCCAATTGAATCTTTTGCAGAGACGAACTGCAACAACTTAAAACCAAAGGATAAAGTTCTTAATGTTTTGAATTCATTTAATTAAATAATTCTGCTAATAAACCTGCATTATTGACTCTCTGCAAATAGTAGTAATCAGTTATTTTCCAAAGGATGGTTTAGAAACTGCTCACCTAAAAACAACCTGCTACTTGCAATGGAGAAGCAGGCTTGATTTGAAACTAAAAATGAAGGTGTGGTGTGTGATAACACTAACATCAGAGTAATGTCGTTTTCCTGGCTGTGCTGTTTTTATAGTAAGGTGAAACTTCTGGGAAAGTTTTACAATAATATGGAGACGTTTCAGCATCTTTAAACTCAGGGAACCTGCTCACATTTTTAAGGTGGGAGGGGGGAGGACTTTGCCCCTCAAAGAATATTGATTGGGTGTAAAGAACATTGCAAAGCTGTTCATTACAATTTATAAACGAATTAGTGCAAAATTTGATAAGTTATGGGGAGGAAAATGTTTGTTTTTTAATTTGTGACATTCACCTCTTTTACTCTAACACCTCTACTTCCTATTGTAAGTTTTGAATTCAGAAAGTAAATATTTCCATCTGTCATCAAAATATTCAGCAAGGGTAAGGTAAAGGACTAAATGTTCCAAGTGAAATATTTGTTTATATGAAAACTACATATAATTTTTTAATTAAAAAAAAATCAAAATAAAGTCTGGTGCGCACCACATAATCTCATGTGTGCGAGAAAGTTCATTTATTTTTATTCTTTTCTTCAATGTCTCTTTAGGGGATCCTCTATAGCCTGGCTCTAAGAAAAACAGCTTAAGTTGTATAGTTGCTTGATTGTCCAGTCTGGATGCAATAAATAGGTATTTGTTTCACTGGCTCTGAGTCACTTAACATCTTAACTGTTATCTTCAAAGTCTAGATTGTATACAAGTATCAGTTTTCCCCTCAAAATCTTTTGGCTAGTTTTGTGGTCTGCCAGCAGAAAATCAAGACTGAGTCCTAGCGGGAGACGAAACTAAAACATGGACTTTGGTGTGTCAACTGTAGACAAGGCAATGAATCAATTCTGCAGCCTCTACAAACGCAGTCACAATCACAATTTCACTTCACCACTTCTGGAAAGTTTTTTAGCTGCTTTTAATGTAATTTTAAATTCTATCAGGCTTTCTTATCGACATTTACAGTAACATCAGGAGACGTCGCCAAGTAGAACAGAATGAACTTCCCATGACTCCACTTATTCCTGCATCTATCCTCATAAATCTAAGCCCACTCCCCCAGAGGGTAACTATTTTGTTAATGTCATGATTTAAGAGGAATTACTCTTATAGAATTTTAGGCCATTATGACAAGACTTATTTGCATTGTGATTGGTTGATGACTTTCAACAAATATTACTATTCTGATTTTTTTTTTAAATATTTCTCTGACACTGATCGGTTATCATAACATGAAGAACATTCCTGACTAGCATACAGATAGTTTTGCTGACAGATTCCTTCCACTTGAGCAGTGCATGTTAGCAGCACCTTTATAGTTGCCAGGTTAGGTGGTGACTATAGCTTGGGCCACAGCTGTTGTCTTTTCCGTATAATTTGAATCTTTTGTTTTGCAGAAAGAATGATTGTTTAATATTTTTGCCGCCTACTGCGAACGTGCTTTGGACTAACCATCTAATATGTGCGGATCTGAGTATCTTGTGAAAACAAAAAACAAGACGCCTATATTGCTCTGTATACACGGCTCATTGAATCAGTCGCCTCTGGGAATGAGATCAAACATCTGCAAACCCCTTTGAACCAAAGCATTGGAAAAGTTGAACCAAAGGAGGCAAATATGTGTAGATGGCAACGTTGATGTTCTCTCTTCTTTGAACAGCAGAGATAAAATTCATATTAGAGCTACAGCCACTGATCCTGCCAATGAGCAAATGATATTGTTAGTTGCAGAGGGGATCACAACTGAGAGTTCATTACTTCAATGCCTTTGAAGAAAGGAAAAGCTTGGATCGCAAGTTGTTTACAACTGATTAGAAATGAATGAGATGTAAAGCGTTGCAGCGACAACAAAAGCAACATCAAAACGCAACCAGACAACTAAAGATGGGGCAGAGAAGAGATGAGACATGACAGGAGGCGTCTGACCAACTTTATGATCTCATCACAAAATGATTTACCAGCTTTATGGCTACACTCCCTCTACTGGTCATTTCCATGTAGCATCCGGCTTAAATCAGATATTATTGGGGCCTGGCCATAGCAATGCATAGGGAGAGCAGTGACTGACTTACGAAGCTGCAATCCATTCAGATCTAACAAGGAAATAAATGTTTGTGTTTAATCTTTCATTTTTAAGTCAATTTGCCTTGACCTGTGATGTAATGGGAGTAAAAGAAATAGTAATTGTATGTTTAATCTGTTATTTAATTAGAAGCCCCTAAAATACCTCTGACATTTAACATGCCATAAAATGTTCTGTCACATAAAGTAATCTGATGGTTAGTAAACATGTACAGGGAATATGATGACTAAACTTTACTGTTGATAGAAGCGGTTATTCTTACTGCAGCATCTTAAAAGTTGAAGTGAGACAATCAGCTAAGCCACTTTCAGTAAAACTCCTGACAGTTTGCTGACTGTGTTGGCTCTGTTTGACTCGACTCCTTGAAATGTGTTAAATTTATGCAGCACCATGAAAAACATGCAGAAACCTGCCAACACAACTCTAATTTTGCAAAATAGGCTCCACGGCGAAGTTTATTAACACAGCACTTTTACTGCATGCTGAAGGAGTACAAAGTAGGACTTTAATCACACCATTTGAAGGTATAAAGAAATGCTGATTGCACTGCACCGGCCACTGAACCCACAATTCCTAGTAAGTCATCCATCTGTAACTTCTTGTAAAATCTTTTGCTACTACTTGGTAACAGCTTAACAACTGTAATTCCTTAAAATTGGTCCCTATCAAGCTTATGTTGCCAAAGTTCAGTGTATTTGCTACTTCGTTTTGTGACACTTGAAAGCTTCCTCTCATGTTTCTAGATTAGGACATTTGTGTCCAGTTGGACCTTTTGGCCAAAATGCTTATCAGCTAACCATAAAAACAAATAGAACACAGAGAAATTTTAATTTTTAAAAAAATTTTAGTTTTTAAAAAAATAAAATAAAACTAGGATAAAAACAGGCTGCACAGTGGCACAGTTGGTAGAGCTGCCGCCTTGCAGCAAGAAGGTTCTGGGTTCAATTCCCGGCCCCGGCCTTTCTGCATGGAGTTTGCATGTTCTCCCTGTGCATG
>CAEGAF010071073.1:0-44813 GCA_903067075.1 Micropoecilia bifurca | reverse complement strand
CGGAGAAGGCACTCTACCCTTTTCCGGCTCAAGACCATGGCCTCGGATTTGGAGGCACTGAGCCTCATCCCGGCCGCGAACCGCTTCAGCGAGAGCCGCAGATCACGATCTGATGAAGCCATCAGGACGACATCATCCGCAAAAAGCAGAGATGCGATCCTAAGGCCACCAAAACGGATCCCATCAACACCTCGGCTGCGCCTAGAAATTCTGTCCATGAAAGTAATGAACAGAATATATATAAGAGATGTGGCGATCAGGTTTTTCATGCCGAGTCTGATCACCGATACCGATCATATAATTTTGTTTTTATCATAAACACTACCGGTTACATTATGTGGGAAAAAGGAACCATGAATTCACCTTAATTTAGACAAAAACTTGTTTTTGATCACTTTTTCCAAAAAGAAAACTAAACAAAACGGTCATGCTAACAGGTGAGTTTGTAGCTGCGCATCTTTACCTGCCTCTGATCCTCCGTATGTCGTTCTTACGGCACTGAGCCTGGATGTGGTAAAACTCCGTCACCGCGGCTCTGCTTTTATACCGTTAGATTCGTCGTGTTTAGTGATTGGTGGAGCAGCGCCGATGCGTCTGTGAGCGTTTTGGTTTCCGCGTTGACATTAGCATTCATCTCGTACAGATGAATACTAATGTCAACCCGTAGACTTGCTGTCTACGGGTTTCCGCAAGTGACGTAACCGATACCTGTTTGGAAATGTCGTCAACGCGCCAAACTGTGCTTACAAGGAAGAGAATCTGAAAAAAGCTTTTACCAAACGGATTCTTCATCTTTTACAGCGTCAACTATGGAGCAGCTTCAAACCAAAGGTTTCTGCAGTAATGTGGGACCATTTTGATCCAATACTGGAAAATAAATTAGTTTTCTTTTTTGTTGTTTCATCCGGTTCTTGTCAGTTTCTTCTTGATCCATCTGAATCCAAATTCAGCTGAAATTGACTCATAGTTTACTTTCATATTATGTTGTGCATGTTAAGTGTCACATGTTTGACTAAACTGTCTTATTTAAATGCATCCACCTTTTCAATGTGGATGCATTGAAAAGGTGGATGCTTTTCATCCACCTTTTCATTGAGGTGGATGAAAAGCATCCACCTCAATTCTCATGGTGGATGCTTTTGAGGCATTCTCATGCCTCAATGTTGTTGAGGCATGAGAATGAAGATTCACCTAGATAAACTCAGATATGCAGCCATTCTACTAATTACTCATTAGCTTTTTATTAATCATTTCATATACAGTGATCCCTCGCTATAACGCGGCTCATCTTTCACGGTATCACTGCTGCTTTGCAGAATTTTTTGTGTAGTTTTTTCAATGTTTTGCATCCTGATTGACCGTGTGATTGGTCAATCAGGATGCAACTCTTTTCCACTGTGTCTACCTGAGTAGAAAAGAAGCACAGACTTTTCTATTCTCCTGAATGGAAAGGAAGTTTCTATTCAGGAGATGGAAACTGAAGCTTTGAATGTCTGCTGGAAAAGAAACTGTGGCCAGAGGCAGCGAAACCTGACTGGCGGCTCGTTTGATTGGATCAATGGGCTCTGCTGTAGATCCAGCTGTGAATCTGGAGGGGCAGCTTGGAGGAGAAGCTTTAATGACAATTACTCAGGATCACAATAAGGCTGATTGATGCTGATCTGAAAACAGATACCCTACATTGGTTTCAATGTAGGGTATTTATTTATGCTGTGTAATAACTGTAAAAACTAAAGAAAAACAAGGGTTCGCTGTAAATGTAGTGTTTACTTCATTTTTTTTCTACAGAAGGAGAAATTTTGTCAAAAAAAGGTAACACACTAAATTTCAAAATGTTGTAAAAACTTCTTTTTAAATAAAAATTTGTGGGGAAAAGAAACAGTCCACAACCAACCTCATTCCAAACACATTCACTTAAATGTTCACTTCATGGTACATGTTCACATTATTTATTGACTGTATATTAAATATATTTTAATATATTATACATGTGACTTACTATCCCTACCCTATATATATGTTCTGTATCAGAATTAGCAGGTAAAGCTTTTTAAACATTTTAGCAATTTGTGGACAACTCTGGCTCTTGTGAATACTGGGGATCCACTATATTAGCAATAAACACATTTCAATAAGAAAAAGAAAAGAGCAAAAACAATCAGGCAGTAAACAGCTCTATTGTGATATTTTCTGTTTTGACATTTTTCTCCTTTGTACTAACATAAGCCATATTCACCTGCTCTGTCCGTCTTTAAAGCCCTCAGACCTGTTAATTAGCCCCACTGTGTTCTCAGTGCCGGCCTGCTTGAACAGTGGGTCAGTAGAAACCGTTAGACCCACCAAACGGATCAGAATCAGCAGATTTCAGCTTGTTCTGCTCTGATGGGGATAATCTTGTAATTCACTCATTTTCTGTTGGATTCAAAAACCAATACCTCTAACAAAGAACCCACAGGACATTTCCCCCTCTCTTTTCCACTCAATAAAAAGTTGGAGACTGGTTGGTTCACCTCTAAACATGACATTTTCTGAACAATAATAATGTATGTTAATTAAACACTAAAACCAACCTCATAAATTATATCTAAACTCATCACAAAGACACATTTTTATCTCAGCTAGTGTCATATGTTAATTTTCTGCTGGCAATATGAGATATTTTCATCTCACTACAGCTAAATGATGTGTATAATATCAAATACATGAAGAATAATTATGCCTGTCGATGCTCTGACATCGATCACATAGCTCCACTCCTCGAATTTCATCGGCTGCTCAAAAGAAACTGTGGGGTTGCATCGGTCGGCCACTGAAATCAATGTAGAGACATTATCAAAACCGAAAGAATAAGAGAGTCAGCTTAAATGGGCTGTTGACACGAGGGATGCAGAGGGCAATCGATGCAGCAGCCGGACAGAAGGGATGAGTCAGAATGAGGCCCAGAATCAACGGATGTTCAGTCAGGGCTGAAATAATATTCTGCAGGCAGATACAGGCCCAGCACGCATCCCAGAGGGTTCACACTTTATACCATACAAATCTTAAATACACAAATGAGTTTTACCATGTTCTTTCTATGTTCAACCATTTTTAAGCAACAAGCGCATGATAAACCTTCCAGGATTCACAGTCTAAGTAATTCCTGATGACCGGTTCAGAAGCTGCTGGATCTGGTCCTGACCCCATCTAGTCATCTCCTCCCCTCTGTCCCACAGCTCATCCACCACCCAGGGCTCCTGGCTCAGCCGTGACTCACTGGACTCTTTTCCACTGTGTCTGATGACTCACCAGTTTACTCTTCTCCACCATCCTTCTTGCCTCCCTCAGTTTCTTTATCTTTATCAAAAGCCACGCAGGCGGAGGCTTTCTGAGCCAGAACTGGGTTTCTGCAGCCACTGTGCCCTGGCATTCCCACAGTCAGTGGAGCTCTTTGATGTTATCTGATTAAACTCACTTTGGTGTGAGGAAACCAACTTTGATCTTATTCAGACAAATAGAGATAACGCTGTATAGAAACCATCAAGGACACTGCTTTAAAAACTCAGGGGGGGCAGAGGAGGTGGCAGGGTGTTTCTGTCCAGCAAACTGTGCCAAAGGTTAAACATGTTCCTCATACAAAGTTGGAATTTAACAAAAATATCTGAAGTGGGGCATCTTTGATATTATGCAACTATGTACAGTGGATTCATGTGCTTGGTGTTTATCTTTGGGGCATAAGGTGTTTTAGCTACAAATTACATGGAAATTAAAAACATACATTTTATTATAAAGCAAACAGACATCAATACTATACATATACATACGTTTACTTTTCACAACCTCTATTGTTTGAGGAAAGATGGTTTAAAATTAATATGGATCAAAAATCTGCACTGATATGAGAGCCCAGATATTAATCATTCCATTTGTATTGAAATTTCAACTTTAAATAATAATAAATACAGTGTAAAATACGAAAAAAATAAATAAAATGTTAGACTCTGGTTGTACTGAACAACTGCAGTGTTTTATACCTGAACACGCTGCCCGAAACAAACAGGACTCCCAGCTATTATTAAATCATTTGGAAACATAAAGAAAGGAGAGAGGACTGAAACAAAAATTTGTCAGTGTATGCATTTTTCAACAGCAGCAGGGCAGATGGCTCGCTCTGCTCCTTACTGAATGACTCACCTGAAAAACCAAACTGAACATAAACACCTCTGGTTCTGGAAAATATTAACTAAAGTCTAAATCCAACCATCAACAGGATTTTACAAGTCCAAAATGATGCACACCATATGATTTGTAAAAACACACCGGTACTGTCTGAGCAGAGAGGATTTCCAGAAGATGGACATTTATGGTGCATTCACGTACATCTGGTACACTCAGTGTCTAAATATCAGGCTATGCAAAAGTGGTTTAAACTTTTTTAATTTAGAAATGTCTGCACTGTCTTTTTTAAACAATAATAATTTTCAACAGGGCTGCACAATACATCAGTATGAGCTATAACATCAGGACATGTCTGTCCTTCTTTAACATGGCAGCATTGGTTGGATAAGTAAAACTGAGCCAATATAAATAACCAATATTTTACATCAGAGTATCCCCAATTTTCAAGTGTGCTTTTAATTATTGTATTGTCCACCTATTCATCCATCTATGTTTATCCTGTAGTAATAATAAAACACTGAACCAAATCTATAGTCAATTCTCTATTGACCACTTTTTTGTTTCTCTTGATTGAAATAAAGTGAAGTTAGCCAAAGTCTCTGCAAAAAAGGCAGTCAACTAAACAAGGCTACAGCTTCAAAAAAAACTCCCAGCAACTCCATCACACTTTCGTCTTGTTTAGGTACTAGGATAAACGCCACTATTATAGATTAACAATAAAACCTCCAGCAGACAGTGTAGGGCAGTGAGGGACAGCAGTGAAACATGTCGGAGTGATGAAGGCAAAGCTCTACGGACAGAACATACTAAAGTTGGTCTGTAACTCTTGCTGTGAGCAGATGATGTAACGTCATTTGGCCCATATTCAGACACACTTAATAAATGCTTATCTTCAAATGAAAAGGCCAATATAAATTGCACACTATGTCCCAGGAGACTTGTGGGGTTACATTCTGTAAGCATAAATCACTTGGTTTTTATTAGTCTGATAACATGTGAGTGGATTTTGAAGCTCAGACAGACCTTTAATAGGAAATCAAAATACCAGACATAAACCCAGTCTTCTTCCGTTTTAGCGTCAGAAGAGCATAGTAGCAAGATAGTAGATGACATGTGTGCCTCTAAGGTCTCAAAGGCCCGTTTGCCACACTGCTTATCGTTTTTATAAGTGCTTTTCACACCAGTCCTGTTTAGTCCCCTTTACACATACTGACTGACTAGAAAAGTCCAGTTCATTTGGAGAGGTCTGAATGTGAAATCAAATTCTGATGTAGACCAAAAAAACCTAACTCTGGTCTGCCTAAAAACGGTCTTGGTTTGACTGAAGCAAACTCTGGTGAAACTCAAATGCATATGATTGTGAACACCAACTGGACTCAAGACTGCTCCAAAAGCATGACGGGGATTACAACGCAAGGCATTCTGGGTAGATACTATCAAAACAAAGACACATCTAGCTGGAAAACTGGATCAAGTTGGACTCATTTTGAACAGTAATTTACCAAAGACAAAAGAGAAATCCTTCAACAACTAAAATCTGACACCACTCCAAATGTTTACATTTCATGAAGAAGCAAATTGTGCTCAGTGTTTTCTTCAGAGGTTATCGTGTCGATACCATGGAGGAATTTCAGATGGGAATTGGGAATAGATTTGAATAAGATGGGAAGATTTAAACGGGAACCATTAATGAATCAAAAAAGACAAAAAGCAAACAGTGTACAATTAAAATCTAAGTGCAAAAATCAGGAGCAAGTTACACATTTGTGGTTGTGGGTTTTTGTCTTTAAAAACAAAAGGCAGCTTTGGTCAAACAATCTGCTTTTATATCTCAGTGGACGTCTGGCAAGCTAAAATTGAAGCCAACAACGGTATGGTCAAGACCATTTAAAGGCAATGGCGTGAGAACACATAAACATGTATAATTCAAAATTACAGCCAGCAAAAACACATTCTAAGCAGAAACATCAGTAAGTGGGATTACTGGCTAACATTAAGAGCTCTGCTGCCAGCAAGGGCCAGTCAGTGATTTGTATCTGCGATGGCTGAGCTTTTGTCTGGCAGGAGAGCTTACATAAGAGGAGCTGCTGAAAACACGTGGGTGCTGAGCTGAGGGCTCGGGAGAACCGGCTGGATCTCATAGGGAGACGGGGAGGTCACCGTTCCACCGCTTCAGCCGCTGGTGAGATGGGAGGGTCAATTCACTGGTGAGCATGCAAGATTGCGTTGCCATGCTTCAGAGGAAAAATATGGTTTCGATTGCGCCAACATTCAACAGAAAGAGAGAAGAAAGATGAAGATATGGAAGTACAAAAGTTCTGGCATTAAAATTATTTTTAAACAAGCTGTGTTTTGATTTTAAGAAATCAACATGTAGCTTCTGGGTTGTCTTGGTTTTAGAGTTTGAGTTCAATTTGCTTTACGTTTATTGAAATCATTGCACCAAACCTCCCACTGCTTCCAACCATCACTGCACCACTAAAGCTTTCAGGCTTTGCATTGTTTATTTAATATTTATTAGTTAGATGCAATGTAGACATAATAATAAATGTTTGCATCAGTTTGTTAGTTTGTGTTATTTAATACGTCTTTTCAGAAGACTAAGTTCTTGTCTGATACGACTTTCAGAAAAAATAATAAATGAAGAAAAACGTTAAGATTTTAGCTATTTTAAGTAGTATTAGCTCCTACTTTCATCTACATCAGATCTCTTATAGTAATGACTTGGAGTTAGAGATCAAAATTATCCATTATATTAGACCCCCTCCAATTCACATTGGTAGATTTTTGTGTGAAAAATAACTGATTTATTTGCAGAAAGTTTATATATTTGCTATATTTTTATATCTTTTTTAATAAAGCATATCTTAAATATAATGGAAAAACTGCATACTTACTTTTTAAATACTTTTTAGCATATTGGTATTGGTCCAATAAGTAACTTGAACAAAGTTCTCAAAGGGGTGGGGGACTGTAAATATTAACATCTGCAGTAGTGCTAACACTGTTTCAACTGTGTATCAATGCATATTAAGGTATATTTGGTTTATAAACAATAAAAAAATGGGCAGCTATAAGAATTTGAGAGCACTTAAAAAATGTGGTCCTTATCCCCGTGAATACTGGGTGTCCACTCTGCATGAAAACCTAAAGTTTGTTAAGGGCGTTCCCATCTGTTGACCAGTTGGAATTATACCTAAAACCAAATTTACCCAAATAATCAACACCTAACCTTTGAATGGAAGGTTTACACCTGGATTAAGTCTAATTTGTGACAAATTCTGAAGAAATTATGACTTCCAAAACAATAAGCTCTAACATGTTGCAGCGCCTTCATATGGCCAAGAAAGCCAATCAACACTTCAAAGTTTTCACACCATTTGTCTTGAAGTTTGTCAAGCTGCCTTACAAAAATATGGATGTACCTTAGAATCGCGTGAGGATAACAAGTGACTGACTTTCACTTCTTTTCCACACTTCACAACACAAACAACATAACTTGTAGTCACCCGACCATAAACTGAGCTGTGCCTTCCTCCTGTCTGTTGGAAACCGGCCAATGTTTGATAGACGACTGCCTGTTTTTCTGCAGTGACTGAAGTAATGGTTTCATCACATACTGAAGATGGAGAAAATAAAATAACCCTAAAATTTCATGTAAATAATAAATAGGCAACCTGTAAAAGAAAACAAAAACAAGTAACAACAACGCTGTAAAACTGGGCCTCGAGTCAGCGGTATGCAAAAGGTTGTTTTCCACCAACTCTTCTATTATCATTCATTAAGTGGGTCACTTACAAACACAACTACTATAAATCAATATTTTTCTTAAAAAATGGTGGTTCTGTCAACAAACTGGGTCTAACTGATTTATG
Source organism: Micropoecilia bifurca (assembly GCA_903067075.1). Classification (NCBI taxonomy): domain Eukaryota; kingdom Metazoa; phylum Chordata; class Actinopteri; order Cyprinodontiformes; family Poeciliidae; genus Micropoecilia; species Micropoecilia bifurca. Next base: position 36,780 of record CAEGAF010071073.1, on the reverse strand, counting down.
GGACCAAAGTAAAGATTGTCTAGCTGCACAGTACCACCATAAAACAAAACTATACAGCATATAAGCAACTCAAATATACGATGACCATTTTCTTTGACGAAAAAAGTGAGATTATGCCTCTGGATCAAACTCCTGTGCAATATTTAAGGGATGGAGCAACATGCTCCACCTTGTGTGTCACATGTCAGGCTTTAATAACCACTGAGGTCATATGTTCATAGAACCTGCTCTTCCACATAGCTTAAAAACACAGCTACATGTCAATGCTGTACATTTCTGTCACACAAACACAGTCACGTTCTGGGACAAGGTTCTCCCCCTTATCGTTTGGTCCAGCTGGGTTTCCTTCATCTGAAACATGAGCTTTCTTTTACAATGAGAAGTAAAACGAGCTGCGATTAGGGAATGAGAAATATTCACACACCACAATGACCCGACCTATTTTTCCTTCCACATATTTTGTGGTCAGACCAAATGAAGCAGAAGTATCCATCCACCTACCTACATATCTATCTGAGGAGCAACATTCGCCTTTAATGGCTGGGCCCTGTTAAATAACCATATAAAAGTGTCAGTTCTATTTTGGTTCAATCACATAAACCCTTCCTGTGATCTCAGCTAATGCTACACGCCCTCTCTGCATTGCAAAACCATATGAGTAATGAGATTAAGGACAGAAGAAAACATGGAGAGGCAATGTGACTGGTGGGAGTTGTAACAAGAGTGCTAAGGGTGACCCAACCGCTCCGTTTCCAGTGCAGAGACCGGAAATAGAAATCAAAACTGCCAGCCTGTGAATGAAGCAGTGAGCACTACAGCAAGACCAACAAACCATATGACTTAATGTATCATCATCGTTTGCATTCCTTTAGTAGAAATTCAAGTAAGATTGCTTCAGTTTCTCTGTTTGTTGGGCAAAATAGTTTGGAGTGCAACAATGTTTGCAAAAAGAGACAGCAGGGAACAGACAGGTGAACTATGCACCAATATTTAAGTTTTAGTCAATATTGGTTTTGCACTCAAGACACATCAACCGTTGACTGTTTTACTAAAGAAAAAGTGTTTTTCCATCAATTTTGGGTTAAATGACATTTGAGCCTTTATTGACTTTATGTTACCATTATGAATAAACATGTGGTGCCATCACTAGTTCACAATCACTGGAAATACATCCATGAGGAGAATTTCAACTGTTACCACCAAATATTAAAAGCTAAACAGCTCTAAGTTCATTTATTGGGAACTAAAGAACTTGACAAAAGAAAACAGTATTCTGGATATTACCAACAAATGAAACCTGGGAAGTTATGCATCAGAGTCATAGAGGAGCCTAAAGGCTGAAATATCTCCAATAATAAGCAAGACACTATTTCTATGAAACTACAAATAAAAGTCTGTTTTTAAAAAGTTCAAAAAGACAAGTGAACTAAGGAAGAATGAGAAGACAAATAAATAAAGGTGTGGTGAGAACTTTGACCATCAGCAGTCTCTTTTGTTTACTGTGTGGAAACCTGGGTAAGTGACCAAGCCCAGCCAGCCTACACTGACTCATTACATAAGAAAGGAGAGAGATCAATGCTGGCTGACTAAGGAGAGAAACCAAAAAAATCCTTCACATCAGAGAGATGAAAGAAAGAAGCAAGAACAAACCCAGTCATTAAACTAAAAGACTTTTTGTCACAGAACTGAGTAGGGTTTCTTTTACAGGTTATATGGTTTTGTTCAATCCAAATAGGAAAAAAAAGGCAAAGTCTGAAGAAAAAGCAGGAAAAATTTGCTGCTAATCCCATCATCTTGTGTGTGATGATTCATCTCAAAGGGTGTATAAGTGGTTTCGTTGGAAAAATGTAGGCGCATCACCTTCTAAGGCATTGCATGAAGCAGAACAAACTGCTCCTCCGCCTATTTGAGAGACAGCATTTGCAGATTTCTCTTCCAAGTTATTTGCGGAAAACTTGCCTATTTTCACATTCTTTTCATAGAGCATTTCTAAAATAATTTGTGAGAGGAATCTTTAATTTTAACATTGCTGTCTTTCGAAAAAAAGGTCCAACCAAGGACTGGGTTTGTAAATTAGCCTAGAAAACCTTCATACAAAACGATTGCTTTGTTTTCAACATGCAACATTGTTCACTGTGGCGTCCTTGACAAAATAAACTTGATTTGACAGAAAATATTCAAAAGAAAATGCAGCTTGGGAAGATAAAATACCTGGGAGCAACTCTACTTGACACGTAATTGGCTGGTGTTTTAGAAGCAGTCCATCCAGGAGAGGCATTAATTTTTCTTGGTAATGATTGGCCCCAAAGGAAGACTGTCAGGTACTGCATTAGTGCTAAGGTGGTTTCCACTGTTCACATTAGTGCATATTAATGTGTATTTGGGGTTTGAAATATTAAAAACAGATTTGCTGCAATACTGCAATAAACATGATAATGCATCTGTGGAAATACTTCCCATCTTACACAGTGTAACCAAGTTTTCTGATTTTAGTGAAAAGTTTTCAAATGATTCATCTACTTGGAAACACAATCGGAAAGCTAACTGGAATGTATCCGATTCATACTTTCAAGAATGTTGAACTTTAAAACACAAATACATCTCTGAATTGTTGTAGCTAATTTTTAAAAACAAAACAATTAAAAATAATACAAACCCCAAGGTTCCAAACGTGGGAGCTTAGCAATTCCCCAAAGTACTAAGTAAAAAAAGGGAAGGAACCAATCTTTCCTGTTGTAATTGCTTACATAGAAGAAATCAATACAGTAAATTGGACTGTGACCATTTCTCTGGACAACAGAAAATACACTAGCAGGCTGGTCACTGAAGTGAAATCAATAAAAACCCAGTGGAATGCAGTTAAACAGAACATCCAGAGAGCTATTAGTGACCGTCGATTTAAAATGGCAAATGGACCGTTTTATTAGCATTAGTTTAAAAAAAGCTTCTTCGTGTCTTGAGTAAATCTGGATGTAGTTGCTGTCACAACTGCCCATCTTCTGAATAAGGACTTGAACCGTTTCCTCACTGCTTCGCTGAGCCTGCACTCCAAGAAGTGTCAAAACGTCCCATGTACTCCGAAGGAAGGGGACGACAACTTAAACAAGATGGATGTGTCAGCAGAAATGCCACTTCTCTGCCCTGATAGGGGCCCAAACCACCAGCTGGGGTAGCAACGGTACATAATGTGAAAGACAACACCGCTGTGCACACACAGCTGATGTCAGATTCCACATTCATGCCTCCCAACTCTGAGGCTATGCCACTGGAGCTGGTGGAGTCCAAAAGCTGCTCAGTCATCAAAGAAATGTCTGCACGGCCTAATTTCCCTCCTGCGGCCTCGCTAACCTGCTTGACAGCTCGGAAACAATCGAAGCTGATCTGTGTGAATTCACTTTCTCCTCTACATGACAGGACAAGACAGAGTAAGATGAATAACTCAAGAAGATCATTTTACCTTGGTAGTATGTGTCAGGTTGTTGTTTAAAGAGGTGCAAGTTATTATATCTGCTTATTATCCTGTTTCAAAATAATCTACCAATCTACGAAACACAAAACATGGGGTGTGTGAAGGAAGTGCAGCTCATTTGTGGCTTTGGTTTAGGATTTTGTGATTGTTTTTATGAATTTATGGTGCTACTTTAGAAATATTTGCAATATTTTTCCTTATTAAACACCCCCCCAAAAAAGAGGATGTAAAAAACAACACGAAGACAGATTGGGCATTTTAGGACATTCTTATCCTTTGAAGAGCTTAAATAGCCCAATTTTTGTTACTCGCCACTTGATCACTGACTGTAGCGGGACATCAAGTAAAGGGCTCAAGACAGGGCAGGCGACGTCGCTCCCTCTCCATTCATTTCCTATGGAACTTGCATGATAAGGTGGCATGTTTATCCCTCCTCCAGCCCAAAGGCCAGTGAAATTCATGCATGTGAAATTTCAAGCATGTAGGCTTGCACGCACGCTGTTTTTCCAAGAAACCCTTCACATTGCTGGGTAGAGTTCATTCTAACAAAACAACCTGAAGCAGTGACCTGTAGATTCTGCAGCGCCTCTGTAGCTTGAAGAATGCATTCCTATCTTAGATTAATGTTCTGTTCTGTGCAGTTTTGGTAAACAGAATTAAATGAAGGATTCAAAACACCCTAAATTATATGCTCAAGTATATAACAGACGTCTGTCTAACGAGGTGGTAGCAATAAATACCAGAGGTATTTTTAGGAAGCATTTTTTGTGTAAAAAATGGATTCAGTCCAGCTGTAAGAAGGGTCACCGTGCATGCAGTCCCTCCATGCAGGGTGTGTTCTGGACAATCATTTAAAGTATTTTTATTTAATCCCTATTTTACTTAATCATATAGAAAGAGGTTTTGAAACCATAAATGTGTAAAACTGTGCTTTATTTTAATAGTGGTAACCAACTCATGCCAAGTTCTCTCCGTTTGAATGTCCAAACATCAATATTCATGCCTCGAGTGAATAGGGTCAGTTTGTTTCATGGAACATGAATCATCTCCACATTTTGTTCATAAACATAACCACAGCTACATTAACAGGTTATTAAATAAACATCTTCCCTGCATGTTGTTTAGCTTCTGGTTTCTTATGGTGAACCTGACCTCTCGTCATCTGATAAAAAAATCTGCGTTTTCCCACAAACCGTGCCTAAAGTTATGCGAGTACTTTGTCCTGGTTTCCTTAAGCTTAATGTGTGCTTTTGTTGATATTCACTGGAGCAAAGTAATAAGTGCTAAATCCAGCCTGGTGGACCGGCCAGTAGCTGCGGAGCACGAGTGTTTATCGGTGCCTGAGAGCTGATGTCATGGTGTAGCAGAGCATGCAGCAGAGACGTCCGAGTCCTGTGTTCCCTGAAGCGCCGCACAGCATGCCACAGCAGGAAACAACAAACTCCCTTTTAAAGGGAAGAAAGAGCTTGTTCTGAATGAGGCTAACGGACAAAGCTCTTTATCCTGTGACCACAGTACTATTTCATTTCAATACTCAAGTTTTTTTTTTTGACTTAATCGTAGAAAAATGTTATCATCTTCAAGCGGATGAATGTCATTCAAAAGCTTTTGTTCCTTTATTTTCACAGGGACCACCTGACAGTGTGTCACTTCCTTTATTGTGCTGATAAATTTAGCGGTGAAATGATTCAGTGGTCAGTCAAGACAAACTCAAGAACTGATAGGAAAAATGGTAAATAGGTTCCCCAGAAGGCGCGACACTGCAACCTCGTTTTAGTTTTGGTTGTCTTGAATTTAGCTGTTGTTTATGCGCTCAGAGGTTCCCAAACGTGTACTGAGGCCCGTTGCCGCAGTCCGACCGGCCGGACCAGTAATCACCGCTCACAGAGTGCTAATTAACAGCCACATGAATAATCAGACTCCTGTGGACAGGGCTTTAAAGAATCACAAGTGGCATTCCCACATTCCACACCACACTGAGCGCGGCTTCAGTCAAAAACCGAAAAATAACCAAGAAAGTATCCAATGTCATCCTAAACTGGTTAAAGTCTGGGAAAATGTCCCTTTATTTGTTTCTGTTGCAAAAAATATCAAATAGAAAAAGAAACTGTGGAAACAGTTGGTAGCAGTGTTGCCTTACAGTAAGAAGGTCACAGGTTCAAAACCCTTCCTGGTCTTTCTTTATGGAGTTTGGATGCTCTCCCTGCATGTTTTCTCCAGGTACTGCAGCTTCTTCCCACAGTCCAAAACCAGAACTGTTAAGTTAATTGGTCTCTGGAAAAGGGCGTTCACATCAACCTGGTTTGGTCCACTTTAAACTAAACATTTAAACAGCTAGAACAAATATTTTACATGTATTTTTAAAAAATGGTGATCAAAAATCGGCTACAAAATTCTGAGCAGTGCAGCTGCCTAGATTAATTTAGCAGTGATAGCTACCAATGCAGTTAAAATGAGAAAGCTGGAGTCAAACTGGCATTGATCCAGTAACAGTACTAGAATGTTAAAATCCACAAAGGAGCCGAAAGGAAAGGCAGAACCCCGTGCGGTTCTGCCTCGAACGATGAAGAAAGATGGATAACATGATGAAGAGTAGGTGTTCAGGACAGCTGCCAAGATAAACTGCAGACAGAGTGAGAAGTCCTTGTTCAGTCCTACCGGCCTCCAGCTTAGGGAAGAAATATGAGCCTCTGCATCCATCTGAACAATGCTGACCCAATTATCAGCACACAGATGGGAAATTCACGATCAAATAACCAAATATGTTCATGACTTTAAACCATGAACAATTATTAATGGGATTTTTCTAACAAAGCTACATATCCCAGATTTTAATATTGCTCTTGAAAAACTTAAGTAATATAGTTCTTTAGGACATCAGTAATGGCATTTTTTAAATATTTTAAAATGTATTCACATCTATTGATACCCTCAGTGAGCCAACTATAGAGAAAATACTAAAACTAAAAATCCAGACAATACAAATAAATTAGGATGATTTCAAACATCGTTAATTGGAATTTACTGTGACAACAATGAAGCTAGATTCTTGGACATTTATCACAATAAATGATATGACAAATGCCCACCCCCAATATGAAATTGTTTTGTACGCAAGATGTTGATAGAATAAATACTGTCACATGTTATATTGAAGAATAACATGAAGGTGTGGGGAGTTAAAAAAGTGTAGACTTCTTTTCAGTCCTTTTCGGATAAGTACGGTAGCTAATGTAACTGATTCTTATGGGATTTTTGTGTGTTTAGATGTATGCATGTACTTTTGTTTTGTTTATTGATTTGTTTGAAATAAAGAATGTAAATGGAGCCTTTTTTATATTATTATATTATATATAAGCTGTAGGATTTCTCCACTTCTGCAGCACAAACAGATTAATGGTGGAATAATGTGCTTTCAAAACTTCATCAATAATAAAACATGAGACTATTGTATGAGCTGAAATGGATATTTAGTTTTGCTCTTGTTCTGTGAAGCTGACTGGATTCTTCCAGATTGAATCGCTCCTCTCTGCAGGCAGCCAGCCTGCAGAGAGGCAGCCAGCCTCATGTGAATCCCCATGTGCTGCCGGCCGGGCCGTGTACGCTGAGGACCGACCCAACGTCACGCTCTCAGTGACGTCATTAGGGATAACGGGCTGATCATTAGGCCATGTGTGGGATTACTCCTGCTGTCCTGCTTTCAACAGGGCCCGGCTGAGGATGACATGTTTCCAAGTCTGAACCGGAAGCTACTGGAGTAGCTCAGCCAAAACTGAACTCATAACAACACATTCTGGCTCTTCCCATCCGTCGTGTTTCTGATCTGATTAGTTTTTATCTTTTGAAGCAACGGTGGAACAAAAATCGGCCGTATTGGGCTGGAGAGGCTCTCTTATCCAACTCAATATCATTTTATCAGCGTTTAGTGTTTGTTCTTCAAGAATTTATGAGATTATTATCAGACCAAACAACACGTCCGTCTACGCAATCAGGAGATGAATGTGTTCAATGTGAGAATCTGTTAAAGGTAGACCAAGTCCAATATCGGACTTCTGATAAAAGTGACAGAGGACACAGATATGGGAAGTGTGGAAGCCCCTGCTGTATCAAACTGACAGAGGAATAACAGAGAGTTGGCCATTCTAAGGTAAAAACCCAGCACATACAGCGTTCAGGTTTTGTTTGTCTTTTTTTTTTTTTTTTGGGGGGGGGGTCATCCAGACGGCTTCATCATGGACTTAAGCCCATACAAGAAACCATGGGGCGCCCCCAGGACAGGTCACCAGGGCCAAGACAAACACCCAGACAAAAAAGGGGAATTTGGAGTTGCTAGTTAAAATACCAAGCTTGTTTTTGGTCTGGAAGAGGAAGCTGAAATATCAGGGGAAATCCATTCATGAGCCTGCAAGCCCCTTAAGAAACGGCATGATGACCTTCTAGATGTGAGGTACCACACCACCGTTTAAAGACGTTCCAAAGAACAAACAACTCTACGGAAAGCGGTAAGATTTTGAGTCTGACATGATGTGAATGAGGTCACAGGAAACCCAAGCGTTGGGAAAAATCTCCCTCCTCAGACAAAAACATGGGAAATATTTCTCCTAATCAGCGTGGGACAACAAACCTGTCCTCCTGTTTCCAGTCCAGGCAACCATCGTTCAACTCCTGAAAACCTTGTTTTAAATGCACTGAGAAAAAGGCTGACGTCTCCACTAACTAACAGACTGAAGCTGTGTAACTCTTATCATCAGAATTCAACAAAAATGTAACTGCAACACAACCTGGAGCTTGTTTAATCACTCGCCCCCAGCAGTAATAAGCTCAATCAATATCCAATCCTCATCCTGTAGCCCGTGGAGAGAGAGAAAAGGTGAACTGCAAAGAGTAACTGATACAACACGCTCTTATTACCACAGCTTCTGTTATGCAGGTGGAAAATCATGCTGGACTGAGTTATGGCTGTTCGCTCTCCTTTATTTCGTTTTCCCTATTAACTTCATTACTCCAGTTTAATGGCAAGTGCTGAGAGCCGTCTGAAGCAAACAAGCGCAGCACTAAGAACGTCAGTCAGGTGCCTCGGTTCTGAGCGTCTCTGCCGTGAGACAAGCCGCCCGGAGCAGGAGCAAGATGCTGTGTCACAGACTGGCAGACGACCAGGCATGGCGGGGAGGGCGGGGCTCTGGGACGCTTTAATAATGGCTGTCTGGACACAAAGTTCCCACACTAGACATCTATCGGTTTCCTCACATTGACACTTACAAAAATAGTTTACATATTTTCTAAAACTGTCACCATGTTGTGACAGAATAATATGACACAGATAATCTATAAAAAAAAAAAATGAATGTCCTCCCAGGACATCTACAAATGTGTTAATAGGGGAAAGAACAACTTACGGTTCCAATAAGAAAACTATTTATCCGACTCTACGATCAGGGGGTTGTGAGCAGCGCATATATAATCCTGATTGACAGAGCTATGACCCGCCTCCTGGCTCTGATTGGTTGTTTGTAGCACTGAGGAAGCAGAGGAGTTTGATTTTTGTCACAGATTATCTGTCTCATGACACTGTGACAGACACAGTGACAGAGAAATTCTTGTGATAAACAATAATATTGTTTTTCTGAGACCATTTCAAGTAATATAATGGTGATGGCATAACAATGAAAGAACGTCCTCTCAAAGTTCCATAATGCTTTTTATTTTAATGAACATTTGACACTGGAACTTGAAGACATTTGAAATATCCAAAATAAACAAACAAAACAGAAAAAACAAATAAGATTAATTGTAAACTCTCAGTAAACTAAAATGTACTTAAAAAAGGATCAGTTAGAACAAAGCAGACATTTGTCATCTAGTTTTTTGTAGAGCGAAAAGTCAAAATGATAAAACGTGATTTTAATTTATCATGCGATTAATTAATTTATTGCAACAGGCCCAGTTAGATACTGCAGCTTTAAGGTGTTTTACACACACTGCATCTAATCCTGTATTTATGATGCATCACAGCATTTTACTTATCTAATCAGTACAGAAGCAGCTTCTAATGTTAGCTGACGCTCGTTGCAGGCGGATCACTACAGAAGGCCAAGTAAACCCATCATAAATGTGGTGCATTCGTCCCACTAACCTGGAGAAGCACTTATCTACTTACTTATTAATCTGACCACACTTTCAGGCTCCTAAGGGAATAACTGTGTGGCCAAATAGGCCTGTCTCATTCAGTGACACTGGATCCATGACACACTCATACACACACAGGCAGCGAACAGCTGCTTGGGGAAGCCAGGGAGAGATGAATGTTAAATTTTCATACCCTGTGTGCAGCTGAGGACGCACGAGTGCAAACACAAGAGGAAGCAACAACTGCTACGAGTGTTTGATGCAAAATGCATAATACCAGTTAAAGAAACGGATAGAAAAGTTTAATTTCATGTTTTCTGTTTGCATTTTTCAGCTCAGGTTGTTACAGGCTGCAAACCACAGTAATTTTGAATAATGGGGCACATTTCTGTACAGAAGCACAAATTTACATCAGGACCGCAAATTTAAATGTCAGCTCAATAAGCAAATGAGCTTCCGTATTGCGTTTGGTTCTTTGGCAGTGCATGCAGGTTGTTTGTTGTTCTTATCACTGTTGCCTCATTTCTGAACGGTTGTATTCGAGGTCTATCGTTTATTTTGGCATCTGAAAGGAATGGATGCAACACCCTCTCAGAATACCTGCTCAAGGTGTTCCCTGTGCTGCTGAAAGCTTCAGGATGACATTTCCTTAAGCAGTGGGAAAATTCCAGATGAACCCGGACGTTACATGGAGGCGTGGACACGTCTCCTGTCCTGCACCTGTTCAGGGTGGAACCTGCAACTGACCAATTTCTTCAATAAAATCCTCAAAGTTAAAATGATGGATGCATTCTGGATAACTTCCAAAGATGTTCTTAGGACAGTTCAAGACAATTTGTAGCATCAAACCAGCAGTTCATCCTATTCTTACTGCTATTCTACTGCTACTAAACAACTTTAAAGCTGTCATCAAGCAACCTAGCAGCGTAATATTTCATTTTTAGAACCAAATATTAGAGATGCAGCAAACAGACTTAAATTGGCCAACTGCAATTTCCAGTTTTCTTTTAAAGCTGAACTACTAGTTCTGATTTTCTCCTTAAGGGTTATGACACATTAAAGAGAATCAATGTGCTGCAGGTTCTTTGATAAAAGACTGTAGTTTTGAAACCAACGTAAAATGAAGATTATTCCCATTTATGAAATGAAGTATTAATCTCCAACCTTGTTTTTCAGACTCAAAAAAGTGCAACAAAGTACAAACTGGTAGTTTATAGAACAAAAATTATAGTTTTAATGCATAGCGTAAATAAAAATTATTTTCCCTAATCAACAGGAAAAAATGTACCAATTCTTCCACATACAGAATTGGCATATGCAATTTTTAGCCTAACGAAAATGTTGGGTTTCTAAATAGAAAAGCTGAAACTGGTATAGAAAGATGATATTCCTAAAATGTTTAAGGTAAATCGTTTTTGGTATGCAAACATTCCCCCTTATTAGTCCCATAAAGATTTACTTAAAACCATCTTAAAGGATTTTAAACTCATAAAACAAACTCATTCTGTACAGATTAATAACAAAATATGATGCAGAGTTTTGAATTTGTGAAGTCATGTTAATTTTATTTAGAGTAAAGGAGACTGTCTTCCTCCTCCAGTCAGACACATTCATCTGAAAATGCTGCCGACATTGCAATTATCCACTGAAACAGTCTGCAGATCCTGGAGCCAAATGGGAGTCCAACTCCAGTAAAAACCACTGTCCTACTTCTTTTGTTGACCATCAAAAACACAGGCCTCCACAACTACAAGAGCTGAATAATTCATCTCTAAGAGAAACTCAATCCTCTCTCTCATATCGAGGAGGTTCTGGAAATGCCTGCAAATAAACCAAGTGGTGGTTTCATCCCAGTAGGTGAACAGACCCAAAACGGTCCCAGTTTTATTGACTTTGCAGAAGCAGCTCGTTGTAATTGTAGGTCCGGACTCACGTGAGCAGGTGTAAACACTGACTTCTGGTAATTTCCCGCTAAGCTGCAGCTTTAAATAAGCGTTACATCACTGCACCTTAAACACACACCGGTGTCTGATGTTCTGGATCGTGACTGCCAGCTTTGACCAACACAGATGATGGTGTCTTAATTTTTAAGGGATTAAATAAAAGTTAAGTGTGACGCAAAAAAAAATTAGGGGTGTTATATCGCTGATGGTTTTAAAATAACACCAAGAAAGCTTTACATTTGCAAACAGGTGCAGTTTGCTACAAAAACCTAAACTGTGAGTCAGCTATTGTAGCCATGACTACTCTTCTCTTTGAAATATCTACGAACAATACACATGCTTACATAAACGCGTTTGGGGCTGATGCTCCGTTTACATACAACCCCCGAACTTTGCATTCACCCACCACAATGCGACATTCATAAATATCTTGGCATACAGATGAGCGTGAACGCCAGTCACGGGGAACGGGAGTGTTTTTATTTCCTCCACGCCGTTACATGTAGCTAGCAAGGCGCTACTTCACGCTAATCAGCAGCTAACCCGAGCTAGCGCTGCTAGCTGGAGTATCCTCTTACTGCTTACCTTCAGCGGCCACGCAGATGTACTTCTCATCGTCCCGTTAAGTTTTCCAGGAACTCCCAGCTTGTAAGTATCACATATCTCCCTCAAGAATTTTGAATTTTAACTTTTAAGCATATTCACGGCTTACACAGAGCACAGGACCCCGACCTGGACCACCACCGACAAAGTAATTCTCCACCACTTACAACAACAACGTCAAGCAACGGTTTGGGCCCGCCCACGTGAGCGGAGGAGCCAATCACGACGTCCCGCTGCTTTAATGGAGGCAGACGCTAACCAATGAGGACGCACAGAAGCTGACTGATTTTCCCCAGTAGAGTAAACACCAAATGAGAACAGAGGCTGCTGGAAGAGAAGCGGACCAGAGGGGTTTGTCCCAGTAGCCTATAGGCGGCGTGGAGTTGACAAAAAGCAATGAATGAGATCATCCCGAGTGATGTAAACGCTTCGTCACAGAGGTCGACTGATGTCTTTTTCCATGGCTGATGCCGATATTTATAGGGCACCTATTTGTTTTTCTTAGGCTATGCTGGTAACTTTTCCAAGAGTCAATTTCCCAGAATTTTCAGTGATTTTACTCAACTTTTAAATATAAAACAAAAGTTATGGAAAATACTTCTGCAGTGGTCGAGATTTCACTTAAATAAATGGGTTATGTAGGGGCGTATTTATGAATGGAGGGAAAACCAAACAAAAAGATGAATTGGGGCAGGGGCACAAAAAATGTTATTTTGATAAGGATGAAAACTGGATTTTAGGAAAGTCAGATGGGTGTAAAGAGTAGACAGTGATAGGGATTGATTAGATGATAGACCTGCAGATTGACAGGTAATAGTATGGATAGACAGATGAATGAAAGGATTAGTGAAAAGAACTAAAAGTATAGGAAAGAATGAACGCATAGGTGGGCAGAAAGATGGACTGATAGCCATCTAACCGAACAGATAGATCTTAATCAAACCTACGGATGAATTAACAGAGAAAAACTCCAATTAACTTATTAATATTACAACTGTTTCAGTTGATATTGGTCAGTCTTTAATATTAATATCTTGAAATAGGTCTAATAAGTGAAATATTAAAAACATATTTCCATCTTGTTGACTTGTGTATTTTGGTGTCAAAAGGGTAAGAGGGAAAATTATATATTTATAGAAAATTATATTTAAAAAAATTATATAACAATATATATTTTCAATATTAACATCAGCCCAAATATTCATATTGGGCCGAGAGTAATAATTTAACTTGTAACCTTGTTCTAAATTTTGCCCAGATGATCCCAACTGCTTCCTATTAGTGTTGTGGCATAAAAAACAAAGTACATTTATGTTTTAAAACTTTATTTGTACCCAGGTTATAAAAGCACAAAACAATTACAATGAAATTCAAACACAAACATTTGAGGAAACTGTGAAAACTATAAACATGTATGACCAAAGTTTCACTAAGAGACTTGAATGTGCTGCAGATAAATCGGCTTATTCTGGCCGAGTTCCTCATCTCCAGATGCTGGGACTAAATGTTGCTCAAACAATATTAGGGAAAAAATACCAAGTTTTTTAATTTTTTTTTAATCAACTGTGATACAGTTTCACTCTTCCACAAACACTCAACGTCGTCTCCGGTCTGGACTTCTGCTGCGTCTCCGTCCGCCTCCCCTATAACAACACAAGTCACATTACATCAGCCTGAGGGTCTAACACAATAAACTAGCATGTTGGTTAACTCAAATTAACTTACATTCATTTATTATTTTTATATTAAAATCTAAAAATTGGAATAACCATATTAAACATAAGCTTGCTTGTTTGAATATCTTTAAAGGTATTGAAAGTCATATAGAGTTGACTGTGACAAATATTTCAAGCTATGCATACTTTAAAGCAGCTGATAAAATCAAAATAAGGCCAAAAGCCTCACCTCCTCTTGTTCTTTGGTGGTCCTCTGACAAACGCCCAGTCTACGCTGATAGTCTGGCCCATCATGTCCTGACCGTTGAGGCCCTCCATGGCTGCCTGGGCTTCTTTGTACGTCTCATACTCCACTAGTGCGTAGCCCTGAGAAAAAGATTGAAAATATCACATGAATCATCAGAAAATTACAAAAAAAAGACATATATTAATTTATTTTTGGATCCAACACTGCCACTGTTTATACAAAGTATTTAGCAGATTAAATGTGGCACAAAAGACAAAACAACAACAAAGCAGACGGTTGTTTCTACTGTGTAACTAAGACAGTGCTGCCACCTTGTGGATTTGAAATGAATATACATTTGGACAACACCAAAATAAAAAATATTTCAAACTCTTTCATTAAAATGAAAATGATCTATAATGATCATATAAAGCTTGTTAACACATATTAGCAAATATTCTGACAACTTACTTTAGGAAAACAAAGTCAGTTTAATTAAAATATGAGAAATATTTGGGTAAAGTAAAGGGATCCAAAAGTATCTTAAACAGAAAATGTTTTACTATTAACCTAAATAGAGGAAGGTTTGTAGAGCAAAATGAATCAACTACAACTATTGGTATTTATAATTAGAAAGTCTATTTTTTAGGTACAATCACAAAATTTATAATATGAATAAATTTATTTTTTTTCTTCAAATTATGAAGAGAAAATCCCAGTTTTTTGGTGTTTTGTTGTTGTTAAAGGACAAGAACGAGTTGGTCATAAACTTTGGAAATGTAAAACTTTTAATACCGCATGCAAGTCCTAATCTGACTGACAGCATCGTCCTGACCTTCAGGTAACCTGTTCTTCGGTCAAGGTTAAGATGCAGGTTCTTGATTTCTCCAAACTCTGAAAACTTGTCATGGATGTCCTCCTCTGTGGCCTCCTCATGCACACCGGTCACAAACAGGATCCAGCCCTCCACCGCTGAGGCAGACAAACACAAATATATCATATCCTTTCACTTCCTACAAATGCCTGGGGAAATTTAACACAGCCAACCATCTGTAGTTATATTACTAACTAAATAGTAAATTAACTGTTAAAATAAAACTGAAGACATTTGCTTGTTGCCTGGGGTCAAATATGGAGTCAGTAAAGAAGGGATAAATGATTAACAATAAATAATTAATACTAAAATAATTCTAAGAGAAAGTTTAGTTTAGGACTTACATCTCTGAGGACCTGGTTCATCCCCATCTTGCTCCACAGTATCATAGTCCTCTTTAGCTCTGGACCTGGATCCCTCCTCTGTAATCCACATGTTTTTTTTTTAAATCACTGAATATATTTTCTACCAGTTCAGGAAGGTTTTATCATGAGGTCATGAAAATGACCAGAGGAAGTTACCCAAGCCGAAGCCTCGTCCTTTTCTCTTCTTGGCCTTCTCTTTCAGCTTGTGGATGCTCTCTGAGGAGAGGAGGAGAATGTCAGTGAGGAAAATTTCAAAGGTGATTTTAATTGGTCGATACAGATAAATTATGCTCAGTATTTTATGTACATGGCAAATATGTCCGTTTCCCTTTTCCTCCCAGTTGTTCTGATTTCTTTGGGCATTAGAGGAAACGACTAGATGCCTGAATTACAGCTTAATTTTCCTGCAAAATAGCCAAAGCTACAGAGGAAAAGCTACAATTTAACAAGAACAAAGTTTAACAAACCGTAGTTTCAAAGGTCAAATCAATACTTGAAGTAACCAATAAAATGTGGAGACTTCAAAATCAGTTTCATTTGTGAAAGTTAACTAAAATCTTCTTTTTCGTCCACAATCTCTTTCTCACTGTTTATTCAATGTCACATGCTGTTTTTATTTTGTTTTTTAATTATGTAAAGCACCTTGAAACGCCTTGCTGCTAAAATGTGCTAAACAAATAAAATTTGATTTTACAACTATTCTGTTTAGTGTAGAATAATCAAGTCTGTGTTTGAGTCTAAATAGTTTAGTTTTTTTAACTACAGCAGATTAAAGATGCTCTAAGACGAAAATCACATATAATCACATGTCTGTAAGTTCAATTAAAAATATAGATTTGCACTCTTTGATGTGATCAAAATTCCTCATTATATCAATTTTTTAACAATTTCTTTTAATGAGTCGTTACTGTAGGGATATTTTATGTTTTTCTAGGTCATCTTCTGACATTGTGATTGATATACGTCTCCCGAATAAAGCGTTTTTTACTTACATTACTGATAAAATCACAAAACTGAACATTGATTTTACGGTTTCTATAAGGTTTTTGTTGTTAGCCAGCGGGTAATCCGAGCTGCACAACTTCACAACACTGTTGATCAGATACATTACATATAAAACTACGACGAATAGATACGTTATCCTCCAAAAATGTATTTAGTCTTTAAATAGCCAAACTATAGCTGCCTGGCTCGGTAACTAACACGCACAGACTGAACGAAATAACCGTTAGCATTGTTAGCTTAGCTGGTTAGCCGGGGCCTGCCAACCCGCTGAGTGGCCGTTTTATCGGTTTTCCACATCCACGAGAAAAATAAACCTAAAAACTGATCCATCACTTGTACATTAAGAAAACAAACCCTACGGCAACCGAGTAATATAGTCACCATCACCATCCTCATCCATAGGAAAGTCTTCGCCTCCCGCCTCATGAAGATCCAACACGTCCGCCATGATGCCGCTCTCTGTGTACAGTAGCTTGTTCTTTGTAGCGTGTTCCTCTTTGTATTGGCTCAGCTGTACTGCCACCTAGTGGACTGGGTGTATTGGTGTAGACGACTAGCCGGTGTTTTTCTGGGCTTTGCGCTGTTTTACTGCCATCCACTGGACTGCGTGTGTTTGGGACATCAGCCACGAAATTTTCCAAATTTTATTAATAACTCCCCCTTTTTGAATGACAAATTTCAAAATGTGTCAATCATGAACCTTTTACTGATTGGGCAACAACAATCCATACAATAATCGTTACTATTCTGAAGAGCATAATATTATGTCAGTCTAATAAAAACATTTTCAGTGCAATCGGCATGTCTTTTGTTCAGCAACTGAATATTGTTTGTATGTTTTAATATGTAGTGCTGATTTTATATTTACTAATTATATAGATCCATTTTTAAACTGTACTGATATTTTTAAGTTTTATGTGAATTTTGTTTTGTATTGTCTTTAAAGTGCTGAAGACAATAAAGTGAATCTTGTATTTGCTAAGATATCATTGCTGGTATCATTCTGTTTTGTCATTATTTTTAAAACAGACCTGTATTCTCCTAAATATGTGTTGTAATTAAAGAGTGTGTACTTTTTAAAACACAACTGTAAATTATAGAATATAAATAATAATCTGTCAAATTAACATAAATGATACATTTTAGACAAAAAGACAAATGAGCGTAATTTAATTAAAAACAATAGAGATGTTAAAATGTAGATAATTCTTCAATATTAAAACTCATAAAATAACTACATGATAAAAAACAGCATCAATAGATTCAAAAACCAGGAAGTTGACCCTAAAATGTAGGGAATACATTTAAAATGTTCTTAGAAGATGGCTTTGATCATGTAAAAAAGCAATTTCCTCCTTTTTTGTGACATTAACCTTTGAAATCATTAAACAAATTATATAAAAATATAACCTGAGTTAACATAAAAGCAGTTTACAAATGATTAGTTTGTTTATTCAATTTTATAAAGTGTTTGTCTCATAAACTGGGGTGTAAAACTAACAGCATTTCAGACAGACAATGTCATCCACATTAAAACAGAGTGGTGGTTGTGTGATGGTGTGGCCTGATTTGCTACTTAACAACCCAAAATATTTTCTTTAATTATCAGAATCATGAATTTTACTTTGTAGGAGAACATTTTTAAGAGAATCGGCCATCTGTCAGCTCAATGTTCACCTGTGCAACATGAAGCACATCATGTTGCACAGGTAAGATAGTTTTTATTTAGTCGAATAAAAATAAAAAAAACTGCAAAGAAGAGTCAGACAAAATTCCTCCACAATGATGTAAAAGATTTCTCGTCAGGTTTTCCAAAATCGATGGCAATTTCTTCCAGTAGGGATGAAACTACCAGCAACAATTACAGGACAGCGTGGAAGCAAAGCTTTTTCCTCTTAACACATGAAATTCTTATTCCACTAAGAATAAGAATCTGTAAAAAAAAAAAAAGATTAGAAAAGACTCAAAACAAGCATCATTCTGTTGTTGGTGCCTCACGGAGGCGAATACAGTTTCAGAAATGAACTCAGCCAGAGGTTTTCTTTGTGATCGTTTTATTACTCTCATTGTTCCTGAAGGAGCACAGCACAATATCAAGACTTTAAAAAAGCAGACAGAAATGCAGGTTGCCATAGTGATGCTATGAATGTCCAACCTTGCATACTGCTGTGAGAATGTGAAAAAGGAGACGAGAGGAGTATTTTTGTTCAGTAAAAAAACCTTCAAAAAGACTTAAAGAATTATTTAGAAATATAAGGGCTGAACCTTGGAAAATAAAGACAAACTAGCAGATCAAATGCTCTTGTAAAGTGAACAGTTGATGTGAGGAGAGAAGCTGTGTGGTGAGTTTATCAGGAGCTGCTGCAGATTGTTAGGTAACTGCTGATAAAAGGGAGCAAATAGGATGTGAGACTTTATCTTGAGCTGTTTTTCATCAGATGACCCTTGTTTCAGCAAAACAGCCCACAACATCATAGAAATGAGCTCAGCTGTCAGTGCAGGACACAATTTCAGATCAAAAGGCACAAAAATTAATTCTGCCTCCAATTGTTGAGGAGACGCTACAAGATATTATTAGCTTTAATTTTTTTAATAGGTTGTTGAATGTCTCAAATCTTAATGGAAATGGGAGCTGAAGGTTCCTGAGTGTTTTCTACCGGAGCAGGCCTGGTTACTGCGGGTTGGTCCGACTGCAGCTGAGAGTTTCTCCTTGCAGTGAAAAAAAGGAATTCGTTTGACAGACTTACTGAACAGATCAATAGATTTTCCAGGCTTTCGAACTATATACCCAATCAGATTTATAAAGATGTGGAAAATGCAAACCCCTGGTGTCATCAAGGGGAAGTTAATGTAAAAAACGTTTTGTGCTCAGATATTGAGCTGTTAAAATGAGAATCTCCTACAGCAACAGTCTTCAGTCAGAACTGTCTTCAGATTTGTTGCGAGACTGACTGCTACTGCAGATCCTTCCTGCCAACACCATCAGCATCCATTATCTTTGAAGATAATTCAATTTAAAATCAGTTTGCAATGCGTCGCTTTACAAAATGTTAATTAATCCAATCAGACATTTGTTCCAACTGATCCAAGTTATCATCCAGTTCAGTTAATTAATGATTAAAAATATAAACTGCACATGATTTAAAAAGTCTTATATCAAAGAAAACACAGGATGGAGTCATTAAACTGCAATATTTACTCCTCCTAAGCATGCAGTGACAATGGAGAGGAAAAACTCACCTTACACTGGATGAATCTGTTCAAAAATAACTGAACTGAACTGAACTGAACTATAAAATTGAGTTGAATAACATCAGAAACTCATGGAATATCGGTGTTACTGGAAAACATTGCAGTGACAACATATGTTGCAACAAATTCATATTTTTCATGGCTCTTCTTCTATTTCTCATCTTACTGCTGCTGACCAAACCTCAGAACAACATAACAGACAACAGAACCTATCAGGGATCTAAGAAGGAGATTTGAACACGTTGTGAAAGTTCTTCTTAATTTTTTGAATTTGTCTCCACTGCTTCAGAGGTCAGAACCCAAACTATCCCTGAATGAGGAAGTTTGGATGTTCAGAACCAACCAAAACAAACAACAACAAAAAAACAGAGAAATTCAAACTGGTTAAACATTTCCATGGACTGACAGGTTCCTGAGCAAAAAGTATGTCTTTACGTCAAGATCTACACCTTTAAGATTTTGCTAAAATTTGCCATGACATGAAGTATGTTTAGAGGAGTCAAGGTCACTGTATCAATAGCATGGAGGTGGCAGCATAACGCAGTGGAGCTAAATCACTAGAACTGCTGCCTTGCAGAAACTTGGACTTCACTCCACGCAAACATCCAAGCTGTCAAACATTAAGCTTCAGGAATGGCTGACTTCATCCTGGTGTATATTTGTCGAAAGCTGGAAACTAATCAATTTAAAAGAACTCTGGAGGGGTCAAAAGGTCAGCCAGAAGCTTGTTGACAGCTACAAAGTGGCGTAACCTGCTAATAACCTTTACATTCGAGAGTTTACATGCATAAACTCTGAGAAAATCCATAATAAATTCAAACATGTTCTCCCAATTCTTGCCTTTAGGTTTCTTGAAGGTGTCTAAGAACAATTGAAATGGAAAACCACCCCAACAAATGAATGAATGAATTTGTAAGTAGCAGATTTGTTTTTTCTGCTTTTTTAAAAAATGAGCTGCTTTCCTGTTGAAACCTTGATATTGATCCAGAAACTTCAGCTAAATCAGTTGAAATGTCTTGAAACTAAAGCAAAAATGCATCCTAAAAGTGAAACAAACCCGTCAAACATCCTGCGCGTACCTGACTTCCTCAAGCTGGAGCTTGGAGTTTGTGTTTCCAGCTCGTATCACAGAGGGAGGACTTTGCACCCGTCTTGTCACGGATGGTGTCAAACATCAAGGTTCAGCCAGCACAGTGCTAGATCTGACCTTTTAATGCCACATCTTCTCACCAGAGGTGATTAAAGTCTGAGTAATGGTGATTAACTCATCCTGCGCCGCTATAAAAGCCTCTGACATTCTGACAGAGGGCACCATCAAATCCAAGAACCCCAGGAGTGAAGGTGAGTCTCCTTTTCAAGGCGTTTGGTTGTATAGTCATAGATCAGAGAGCTTAACATGCGCAGCCGCAGAAAATGCCCTGAGCTGCTTAGAGAGCTGATCTTTCCTCTGTCTTTAGGTTTGTGCTTCTCCTCTGCAGCCATGACGTTCTCCCTGGTCGCCACTATTCTTGTTCTGCTGGCTGTTTCTCACGGTGAGGCATATTTACAGAAATATTATCACTATATTTACATCTAAACCACATGCTGCTACATTAAAGTGCCCCAAAAAATAAAAGTTTAGGACAAAATAAAAGTGTGAAAACTAATTCCAGCTGAAAGGTAAACTGTCTCCTGAAAACTGCTTCCATCCCAGGCTGTGAGGCCAGGTCACTGGTGAAGCGTGAAGCTGAGGTGGACAGGATCACACAGCTCCTCAGGGACATGTCCGCCAGCGTCACCACGGCAACCCAGGACATGGTGGAGAAGATGAAGGCTCTAGAGATGACCAACGCTGCCCAGTAAGATAACTTCAGCTTTAGTTTGGACAGAAGAAAATGTTTCTGTTGTTACGTCATCTGATGACAGAACCGCGCAAAAATATTCAAACCTTTGGAAGTGTTTCACCTGACAATATAAAACATGCATTTTCCTGGGATCTTGTGAGACCAGCATAAATCAACATGATTTACATGCTTTGTCTCAGAGTTAATCATTTATAGAGCCACCTTTCTCTGCAGTTTCTTTGAGGTACGTATCTGCAGGATTAAACACAGTAAAAACCCTACATGCTCTTTGGTAACACAACCAGATTTCTAATAATTACTTGCAGTACACTCCTCAAATGTTTCATAAAAGATTTCTGCAGAGAGAGAAATCATGCATCAGGTGGAATGCAAAGTGCAAATGTTCTTAATTTCTAGGAATTACAGAACAAATGCTAAAACACAAGTATTTGTTCCTCCTTTCTCAAAATAGGGGACCTATTTAATGATTTACTACTAAATCACAAATTTGTGTCACATGGAAAAGTCACGTTTTATTGACTTTTTAGCAGACATTAGGGTGACCACTTGTGAGCTCCAAGAAAATTGGAAAAGCAGGATGAACAAGATTCACCAACCCTACAGTCTCTACCATCTTTCCACATCTAGAAACTTTATTTTAAAATATTTGTCCTCTTTTAAATAACGGCTCAAACTCAACAGGATCTAATGGGGGAATTTGTGAACATAAATTTAGATCCATGTCATGCATACTTTGATTGAAACCATTGATCTATCCTTTACTTAGCTGAATCAGTATTACAGTCAACACACCACACCATAGTGTCTCAGAATAGATATGATGTGTTGAGGAAACACCTTCACCCTCATGTTTTCTGCTGACTGAATGTTTTGTTTTCATAAAGATCAGATTAGAGCAGTACAGGGTTTAATGGCTGAAGGTTTTTCTACCTGAGTTGTGGATCTCTGCACCTCCTCCAGAGGTTCAAGCCACTTGACAGTTCCTCAGATTAATGGACTTCATAGAAAATCTGGATAATGCAGGAAAGGTTTTTTAAATTAAATTACTTCTTAAATCTTAAATTTTAAATTACTTCTAAGACCAGTTTGTTGCCCTGGATTTCATTTGCTGTTGTAAAGGGGGATGAAAACACATGCACACCGCACTTTTCAAGTTTTTATTATTAAAAAAAATCTTTCCCAGTTAGCTTTACAATTAGGCACACAAAATCTCAAGAAAATACAATATGTCGTAACAAAACAAAATGTAAATACTTTAAGAAAAAAATTATTGAATAATTTCCGAATCCAAGAAGAGTCAGTTACCACTTTACAAATTTGACTTTATTTTAATGTGTGAATCTTGAGTATTTGTAAGACACTGCGATATCAACCATATTTATACATTTTCCTCCATGTTTTCATGTTTGACCTCTGGTTCTGTTCACCACAGGACGTACATGGAGGACAGCCGGGCGAAGATCCAGCCTCTGATGGAGCAGGTCCAGTCCGAGGCAACCAAGCTGCAGGAGCAGGTCAAGCCCCTCATCTCCAACATCGAAGAGCGCATCCGGCCCCTGACGGACGATTTCAACACTCAGGTCCTGACCGACAACCTCCAGAACCAGGTGAAGCCCCTGACCGACATGATGGAGAAGTTCCTCCAGCAGATGATGGAGCAGTCCAAGGCCCTGCTGCCACCCCAGTGAACTGGACAAACACCCGGAATGGACTGGAGCACAGAATCCGCTCTGAACACTAAAGACTTTTCTGTTTCACTGAGAAGCTTCAACTACATCATTAAAGTTGTCTGAAAGTCATCAGTTTTTCCTGCTTTTGATTCACGTTCATGTCTAAGAAATTAAAAATATTAGATAATAAAGATGAAATAAAGTGAATCTGCATCTGATCAGATCAGTGCAATAAGATGCATCTTCTGTAAGCTGCAGGTTTCCGGCTTTTCCTTCATTCATGGTTCAAAGTGCAGAAGGTTTATCGAACTGCAGTAATTCATGCAGCTTCAGCCAATCAGAAAACGTAAAAACACAAATATGTTTACTCAAAACATGGTAAACAACTGTGTGAAGACTTTAACACATTTAAAGAACATAAACTAATCATTTCTAGAGTTTGAACATTGAACCCAGATTTTTATATAGCTAAACAGTTCAGTTTTCTGCAGAAAATCCTCAATGTGAATGATTACATGTCCGGTTTTATAAAGTGTATAAATACACAGCAGGATTTTTCACGGCAGGATTGTTTCAGTGTGCTTGTGTCTCGAAGCAGGGAGGGAGACAATGACTTGTTGTCTGTCTAAAAGCAAAACAACAAAATCACTAGTCTTCCACTCCACTCCGGACCAACTGGACCCCTCATGCACGACTTCAGATTTTATTTCTGCCCGTTTTACTGGAAATTTCAGGAATTTAAGCGTCATTCCTGCAGCGAACATAGATGTTAAGACAGGGTGGATGCTGAGGGAACCTTGGTGGCGGCTGAAGGCCGCAGGCTGCAGCGCCGCAGCAGAACTGGCAGTCCTGATCAGCCTTCTCCTTGTCCTCGCAGAGATTAAACCAGAAACATTCTGCTCAGACATGACAGCCTTTCACTCAACAGCTTTCATTCTTCAAAGCAGCAGTTTCAAGAGTCACAGCATTCACCGCTGACCCCAGAATTCTGCTCGACCTTCAGATTCTCTGATTCAGACATTCGATTCAGAGAGGCCCGGTGTGTGAGGACAGGAAGGAGGGCAAGGGTCAACGTCGGGGTTATCTGCTGCTCTCATCCCAAGTTTGGTGGTGACCATGAGAGCTGGAACAGAGAGAGAAAACAGCGTCTGACGAGCGGTTCTGGCA
This sequence comes from Micropoecilia bifurca, assembly GCA_903067075.1. Classification (NCBI taxonomy): domain Eukaryota; kingdom Metazoa; phylum Chordata; class Actinopteri; order Cyprinodontiformes; family Poeciliidae; genus Micropoecilia; species Micropoecilia bifurca. Next base: position 12,560 of record CAEGAF010071073.1, on the reverse strand, counting down.
TGCAGAGCGCCCAGCTCACATGTCCATCTTTTACACAGCAGCAGTAAACGGTGAGGGAATTAACCCAGCACCTATAAGATCTTCACCTGAACTAACATTTATGCAAATTTTAAAGGTCAATTTTTCCATTTTTCTAACAAATTTTATATCCACTAAGGAAAATCTGCAAATGTTTATGAATTAGTCCATATTTCAGGAATTGCATGTCAAATATTCTTTTTTTCTTCTCAGGATGATCAGAGGTAGCCGTTCATTTGCAAAACACAAATGAATAGAAACATTGCACTGATTAGTTATTAAGAGTCGTACAAGGCTAAAAAATGATCCATTCAACCAGAAGGATTTTCCATCCCTTCCTTTAAGATTCCCAGTTAACTCTCTAAAAGTGGCTGCGTTAATTTAACGTATCTGACGGAAATTGTTTGGTTTAATGACGACGACGATTATCGGATATTTATTGCAGCCTCTGAGCGCAGACGCACAGGCGATTGTTTCTCTTTGGCATTTTGCCATTTTGTAAATGCTTTCATTGGAGACATGTTACACTGAAGGGAACATGCAGCACTGATGAATATATGCTGTATAGCAGGATGTGATATATGCAGCTTGTGCAGAAGCTCAGCCTGTAATCTCGACTGTTTTAACCAATTAAATTCTGTCATAAATTTGAATCTTTGAAATCGATCCAGTCATTTAGTTTGCTGTCTAACCTTGGTTTTTGTAACCTTTGAGTCTTTTTGCTTCTGTTTTCTGGAAAATAAATGTTTAGCGGAGACGCACCAGCCAGTGATCGGAACTGGCAGATTATCCCTTTATCGGGTCTGATTGGTGATCTGATGAAGGGATGCTACAAATGTCACAATGTTTCCCTATTTATTACATCCATTAAACTAAGAACAACCAACTTTTTGAGTCTAATAAAAATCAGATAAAGGCTTCAGGATGCATACTCTGATGGAGAAATTGGTCCAATTTTGTAAGTTTTCCATTTTTGTTAGATTATCTGTTTTTTGGGGAACATGAAACACTTTTTTCTCAGGCAAAACAAAATAAAAATAAATCATGGAATCGGCCAAAATCTGAATCAGTTGAGAAAACCAGATATTGGCAACAACCAGGAAAAGTTTGATTGGTGCATCTCCACTTACTGTAGAAAGCATGATTTAAAACTGCCAACTCACTGGATTCTGCTCCTGAACTGCCCAGATTTTGTTTTTTTACATGCACTTCTGCATAAATTCAAAGTATGTAACATTTTCCAGCATGCATGATGGGAGATTAGTGCTATTATGTAGATTTTAATTATCATTTCTGTTCTAGATGCAGCTAGAATTGAGATGAAGAGGTAAACCAGATGAATCTGTAGCCTTTTTATGTTTAAACATAATATTCAAGTGAGAAAATGTGTGCGACATTGACAGATGATGAAACAAACATGGGTTGAAGTGAATAAAATGTCCATTAGAAATAAAAAACCTATAGAGGAACATATGAAGCAGCACAGAGCGATGCAGGAAGCAGAGGTTTCACTGATGGGGAAATTGTTTCCACTTACCGCTTCTGAATTGAACACCTGGGGTCATCCAGGCAGGGGGTCGATGGCCGCTGCACAAAAAGAACAATTTTCTTTGCAAAAAAAAAAAAGAAGTAGAAAAAGAAGAAGAAAGAAAACTGAATCTAAAAAGAAAATGTTTTCAAAAATGTACGCTTGCTCTGAGGGAAGATGACAAAACGACTCAGAGTTGAGGGTCTGAGATCTGCAGACCTGACAGCCACTGATGGCCTCTGCGGAGGAAAAGCACGTTCTGTCTCGGCTGGTCGGCGGAGAACAACTGATAGATGTGTTTTTGCTGGCACGGGTTATGTTTTTACTCAGGACTGACAGACAGACAGCCCCCATGCACACAGGTGCTATTCAAGGAAACTGTGTAAACGTGACGTCACAGAGAAAAATCTGGCCCATAAACCTTTTCCAGCACCAAAATCCCGCCCACTACATGTTGTTCATATCTTTCCCCCATTTTTCCACTTCTCTGTCTCTCTCCTTGCTTTTCTTAAGCTTTTTGTATTCCTCCCTTTCTAGACTTATATCACCATAAAATACATTTCAACAAGTTACCATACAGCAAACCTGCGGATAATTTCAATATTTCTGTTTTTAACTCTCTTGTTTTTCTGTCTCCTCATCTCACAGACTCATAAGAACACAATATAGCGTTAGCTGTCAATGCCAAATCGATAAGTGCTCACTTTTCCTCTCCCACATATAATTTGATTGTCTCTCTGTTGTTTTTGCGGCTGTTTCTTTTTCTTTTTTTCTTTTTTTTGAGGCAAAACCACCAAAAACGAAGCTTACCCCAATTTTCATAGCCCTCCAATTTGGAGCGCGGCTGCTTCCCTCTAATGCTGAAACACCACTTTGTGAAATTACAGTACAATTTTGAAAAGTAGAAACAGGCAGCAGGCAATTCAGGTGCTCAGCCTCCGCAACAATGGACCGCTGGCCTTGGTGATGGTTGCTAGGCGATGGAGGAAATACAATGGCCTCCTCTGAAACCAAAGGCCCTTAAGTGGACTGACAGGAGAGAAAGCACACACACATACATACATCCATACACAAACTCACAAAACAGAGCAATGCAGGGGAAAAGGAGCAAGTGAAGCTGTGCAACCCGCCTGCAGAAACGTACCTGCTGCCTGTTCTGGACATGAAGAGGAGGCTCCGAGGAAAACAGCAGCTTCTCTTCCATCTGCATGCATATCTTCATTAAATCTGTTTAAATGAAAAGTTAAGGAGATTATTTAGCTTTCCCTTAGTCAGCCTGACGGTGACTAAAGATGGAGGAACATTCTCACTGATCTCTGTCTCTCTGCAGCGTCATCTCTGTCCTTCGTACATTCAAAAAACTGTACAAGCCAATCAAAAAACAACAAATATGTTATTGAAGAATTGGTCAATATTTACTGATTTGTAGAGCAGCACAAATAGATCAAATCGCACTTGATGTAGAAATATCAATGTGGGCAATTTTGCAATTGCAAATGATTACTTAGGTGCAATATTTGGCATGCTGTTATAGTTTAAATGAAATGCATTATCACTCTGCATGCAACCTGACCCAGATTCAAGTGGCTGAAATGCTGAAGCTGGTGGCTTGGAGTCGTGAAGAAAGGAAAAATGGCAGAAAAGTTTTTAAAATGTGGCTTAATTGCAATATTAATACAATATTGCAAAATCCAAATTTGCAAATATCTCACAGGGCAATAAATGAATCTGTCTAGATTCAATAATATGCAGATATTTTTGAAAATATCTGGATATATTTCAGCTGTTTGACTGGGTTGACATCACTTTAGTCTGAGGTCTGAACCATTCTGGCCTTGATTTCTTTGGACAAGAAATGTGTCATTGTTTTTTCGAGCAATCTTTTTTTCCCCCATAAAAACTAAACAAAAACTAAATAAAAATCTGGAACTTTCACTGAAAATCAAATAATAAAAACCAGGCAAGAAGAAAGTTAAGTGCAATTTTAGTCTTGTGAAAAGGAGAGGAGTTTAAAAAATAACCAAAGAAACACAATCATCCTGAGAGTTATAAAGTTAATGAAGTGATATAAAAAGTTAATATTTCATAAATACCTTTATTTTTCTGAACTGTAAAAGCTTTGACGTGATTATTATTGTTTCAATGAAAAATACAAACTTTTCAAATAGTTTAAACATTTTTTTGTTGTTCAGCTCAACAGTAAATTGGATGTTATATTTTATTGAAACAAAGTAATAATTTTAGTTTTATAAGCCTGCCTAATTAAAATTAAAAAATAAAATTTTCTGACTTTTATTCAATGAATACATTTTTATCTTCATGGCCTGGAAAAAAATATTTCATTCATTAATTCTTCAAAAATGCTTTCTGTAAAAAAAGTAAATGTAATAATTTACTTTTGAGTAAAAGTCACTGAATGTTTGGAGCCCGTTTCACCATTAAACTAAGATTAAAGCAAAAAACATGGCAAATAATAAACAAATATTGTGTGTTGTACATAACATTTTCCATTTTTAAAGAGTTTAGTCTGTAGGTGTGAAACTACCTGCATCCATCACTTTGGCCAATCACAAAACACCAAACAAAATTGCAAAAGAAGAAGCCAAAATTTTCCGAGAACCCCAGGCCAAACTTTAGCTACACTTGATTCAACTGAATCAGTCAGGGAAGGTTTCATCACCACTTTTCTAACTGCCTGTAGCAGCTAGCTGTACTGCAGCTGTTCTTTTAATTTCTCATTCCTGACTTCTGTAACCATGTGAAGAAAAACAACTTTTTATTCCTTTATATTAGCAGCTATTTAATGCTTTCTAAGAAAAAGAAATGTTGGATTTCTGATTAAAATGCTGCGAAGGCTAATTTTCTTCTCTGCGGCTAACAGACGTGTTGCAGGAAAGAGGAACAAACCGAGCTTAACAGAGTTGCTGTTGTTTCAGGCGGATGAATGGGACAGTATGAGGTCACATATAGCACCACAACAGAGTTTTAACTGATTGAAGTGACATTTGCAGGTGACTTTTCATGCTGCTTAATGTGCAGCAGCTGAGGAGTTAATTAGCTTTACGCCTGCATAATAGCTTCACTGCTCTTTTCCCCTGCGACTATTTCTTTAGGACTCACTCAGAATTTGGGACAAAGAGTGTAATCATGTTAAAGGAATCAGATAGACAATACTAAGAGTCATGGAAAGGGTTGTTAAAAGTTTATTTTAGGAAGCTCACAAGCTGTTTAATTGGATTTGTTTTGAGAAAATAGATGTATTTAGAGAGCAAATTCATGGAAAAGTTTAGGTAAACATCGAGTTATTCTTTTTTTGATAGGATGTTGAAACTGCAGAAAAGCAGATAGTTTCTAATATAACAAGAGAAATCCAGGTATGTCTCAGTAAATCTCAATATGCAATCCCATGAGGCCAGCTGGTCAGACTAAAAGTCACTTTTTAAAAATCAATTATTAAGCAGAGTTTTTATTAGGATCTCATTTCTGTCTTTAAAATGTTTTGTTTTATTTTTTGGTCTGAAGTGATATTCTAATTGTAAATGTGTTTTTATTTTGTGTTTTTAATTAATTATCCGAAACGTCAGTTTAAAACATCAGTCTGTTTTTAATAATCTATATAATGTGTTTCACTTGGAGCTGCTTAACATGTGTAATAATATTCTTAACATCTGGAGTCCATGGAATCACCTTTTTAATAAGAAAAAAAAACAATTAAAATAAACTTTTGAGTAAAATATGTGAAGTTATTTTTAGCCAGTAATTCTTGAATTTATATTTTGTTTGAATAAATAAGTAAATTTTTATTTGCCCAGATCTCGGGTTGTTTGAATTGGTTTTGTTCATTTCTGGTTAGTTTCTTTCTTTGATTCGATCAGTCATGTTTCTGTTTTACTTTGGTTCAGTCCTTTCTTAGTGTTTACAGTTTATTATGTCTATTTCTTGTCTTGTTCTTAGATACTCTTTATGTTTCATATCTTTAGTTGTGCCTTAGTGTTAGACTCTCCCTCTGTCCCACTTTCTCTCTCCCCCCTCACACCTACAGCCTGTCTCTGCTCAGCCATCGGCCTCATCAGTAAAGACTCGACTCAACCTGCTTCCTGTTTGCTCCTGTTGTCAGTTTACTCTGGATTCTTGTTTCAGTTTTGACTCTGGTCCCTGTGGTTTAGTTTGTGTTTTCAGTTTCATCACTATGATCCAGGCTCCCAGCTCCTGTCTGCATTTTGGGTCCACCAACAAGTTCTTCAAGACATTTTTCACTTATAACAAGACATTTTTCCTGATTTAAGTAAAAAAAATGTATTACTTTTTTAATCTATATTCAAGAATTATTGACTGTAAGCAAGCTTATTTATCTTGCAGAAAAGTTGCTAAGTTAGTTTTATCTTATTTCAAATGTACTGAAGTATTTGAATTAGAAACTAGAAAAAAATACTCACACTGATACCAGACTTAACTTTGCTGAAGCAAATCAGCAATAATTTGAAAGTAATATGGAGAAATAGTGACATTACATAAACTGAATGTTTCATGTTATGTTCTGAAGAAACCAAACTAAAACTTCCCTCCCAATGAAGCACAGTGGTGGCAGCATCATGGCCTCATTTCAGATGGATCTGTGGTTTCTGTCACAGTGAGAAAAAATTAGAGCAGTTTCAAATATCAGTCAGATTAGAACCAAAACTCCAGGAAAGTTCTAAAGTTTATTAGGAAACATCCTAATAAACAAATAAATGATGATAAAAGAGGAAAACTAAACTCAAGTGCAAAGTTTGATGGAAAATCTGTGGATGACCTGAGGAAACCTGTATTCTCATGATGTTTTTTAAGCTAGAGTAGATCAGTCTGGGAAAATCAACATGGAGAAAGAGTGAATGCTGAAAATGAAACAAAAGGTTCATAAAACATCTTGTATTTTTCTGAGAGCAAACACACGCCTGCTACAAGGCTGCAGCTTTTTATTTTTACATTTTGCCTCTGAACACTTTAGTTTGTGTTTCATTTGAGCTCTACCAAACAACAAAGGAAGTCATTTATTGTGTTCATATTTTCTTACATCATAATAACCTGTTTGACCACTTTTGAGAGCCTCTGTATGCTTACATGCGGTTCAACGTGAAAACATGCACAGAAGAAGTGATGCATACAAACACACACAAATAATTTATTTTTTAATCTGAGAAATACTGAATGTCCCACACACACATTTTCTACTTATGGACAGGAAGGCTGTGGCTGGGATAGAGTGTTTCCTGACTCATAAAATAAAGATTAAAGTCTCCAAACAGATTATTCTGCCACAAAACTCTGTTTATTCTCTTTATTATTGTTTCATTAATATTTCAACAGCTAGCAATAGCATAATGAGTGAAAATGATTAAAATGCTCAGAATAATAGCTTTCTTTCAATAAAATAATTTTTCATGTTTGCATACATGCAAAATATGTATTCTTTTCTTTCTGTAATAATGTAAAATATGTGTTTTAAAATGACAATGTAAAGCTTTCTGCTTATTAAGTAAACCTGCTGCTTTAAATTCAGACATTTACAGTAATTTTCCTCTATTCATTTAAAATAGAACATCAAAATGAGCATGTTTTCTTTTTGTAATCTCTTGGATCATTTTATTGGTCGTTGCTGTAATTATATATAAAAAAAGAGTAATATTTTGGTAGATATTCCAATATTGATTAAAATGAAACGTAGGTGCCATAAAGAGTGAGAAATGTATGCATTTCCCAGTGATTAAACATGGTTTTGTATTTTCTTTGTTGCAGAGCCAGGAGCAGAAATGTGTGATTTTCTTCCGTCTCCTACAGAAACAATGAGCCCAGCAGCAAACCAAAGTCAAATTGCAGTGCAGCATTGAAAAAAGAAAAAGCTCTTCTGGGGAGAAGGAATTGCTGCTGTACAACACTTTTCTACTGTTCTTTTGTTAAAGCCACACTATGGCAGGAGGTGTTTGACTGACTGAATGTGATCATTTAGCATAAAAAGAATGCATTATGGTCATTTTTCTCTCCCTCCATGCGGTTACCTCCTGAAGAGTTTGTCTGCGGGTCAAACACAAGCGCGTGGGCGAAAATAACATCGTTAAATGTATATTGTGCGCGACCATATGAGATACATTTCAGGGAAATTAGCTTTATTAATGCAACAAATGATGTATTCAAGAACAAACAGAGCAATGGTAGCATCTTTATTTCTTCAACAATAGCGTCACAATTTGGAGGTGCAGCTTGGGTAATTACAGCGGGGCAATTTGAGCGTCCGGGGCCACACCATAAACACTGAGCGATAAAACGAGTGGCCCAGCACACGCTGACCTTTTTTCCTTTTTCTGATTATTTTTAACAACCCTGAAAATACTAAGAAGGCTAGCATCTCTGAAGTACTCCCCCCCCCCATCAATCTCATATCCCCCTACACATCTCCCTCATCTACTGGAGAGAAACTGAAGCACCACTTCAAGCCAGCGCTATTATTTGCTCCTTTCGGGGCCCGGCCCCTGAAGTACTGCACTCAGTTAGGACCAGTAATGTAGATTCCATTTTAGCTGCTATTAGGCCTCATCCGTTAAAGGAGACCTGCTTGTTCGTTAGTCCTCCTCTGCTCTCTTCATCCTCCCTGTTGCCATCCGTGTTTTTTATTCTGCCATCCCTTCTTCGTTTCTGCTTATCTCCCCCTCGGTCCTCCACCCATCTGTCCCTCGCGTCCCATCCTGCTATCTCTTCCTATTCTTCCTCCATCTACTTCACTTCTCTGCACTCCCATCCCCAGCTTTCCCCCCAGGGGAGCACTGCAAACTGCTTATTCAACAACCGGCCTCCATAAAGATATGTAATGACATTTTCGAAGGCAAAGAGGCCTGTGTGGTTTTTAATTCATATTTAATGGCTGTCAGGCTAAATAGCCCACTACCCTAAGTGGGAGAGAGGCTGCTGCTCTTCCACTTAAGACTGAGAGTCGTCTGCTTGTGGATGTTTGCCGGCTGCTCAGGGATGTTGCTCCTTCTGTTGGCCCTTTCTGTTTGCTGGAAACATTACAGTCCAGAAAACAGTCGATGATGGACACTGAGGCGAGAATAATCATCCTACAGGAAGTAGATATCATACTTTTTACCGTTAATATTAGAGACACTTACACTGACAGCTTTTTTTTTTAATGAAAATATTGACACTATCAGATTCAAAAGCACTTCATTGAATAATTATCATTATTATGTGTGAATTGGTTTTATCACATATTCTTCCCATCCTAAGCCTAATGAGCTGTTATTCAATCAAGTTTCAATTTCAGATAAAGACGACACACATTTTTGAAATGCTGATTTCCTCCAGTGATGACCCTAACCCTGACCCATTGCTAACGTTAGCTGTGCTAATCCTAAAGCTCTAATCATAAATATTAATTACACTGATGCTAAAATGCTAACATGATATTTAGCGGAAAGCTAAAATGCTAAATTCAAGCATGTTGATGCCTCCTGCCATGTGACACAAAACAATTAATATATGTGAACTTTTGTGTACATTTGTTTAATTAACAACGCCGGTTGCTCATTCATGTAAGTGCTGCATTCTTATCCATACTTCTTTCATTCATTATATAGCTATTTGCTCAATTTTTCAAAAGAAAATGCAAGCTGGTAGTTATGCTACTTGACACACTATTGGCTATTTGGAAAGCAGCCAATCCAAGCGTGTCTTTCATTTTCCTGGATTGGCTGCACACCTAAGAGCGCGACTAAGGAAGACCATGGATGTTACCTTCTGCAGAGCTAAGGGTGTTTCCAGTGTGTATATTAATGCATATTAGGAGATATTTGGTGTTTGAGCTGTAAAAATAGGCAGTTATATTTCACCTCCCCATAGGTCATTTCTTTCGCTCATTCTTCTAAAACCCTTTCTTTACAGTAAGCTTTGGGGTTGTGTAAAAGCTAACAAGGGTTTCCATTTCAGACACTGATTTTATGTAAATGTAGAGACTTTAAATAATCACCAGCCAATAAAATGAAGGGCATTTTATGAAATCTGAAATAGGTAAATGTACAAATTTGATTTGATTTGTATTTTGGGCAAAAAGAAAATTGTCAGCAGCAGATGGCGACTAAATATGACAAATATTTAATGTCCAGCCAAATAAATAAAAAACATAAAGAAACTTCCTGAGATTATCTGGTGCCTTCAAGCTTTTCCAGGATTTCTCACTACGACGTTTTTGTTTGCTTGTTTTTTTCATGCTGTTTGATTTCATATTTCCCTCTGAGTAAATTTAAAATCTCAGTAGGCGTCTTGTTTCTCCCTCACACATCGCAGAGGTTTATTTTTGTGGGTCTTTGCTTTCTTTTTTCCTTCGCCCCATTGTTAGGTGCACCGTAGCAACACTAATTATCTTTGCTTGTCATTGGTTGTAATTGTGACTTGTGATGGTTCTTCTGTTTATATTGCTGGGGATACTGTCAGCTACAACAAGAGACTCCTTTAAATTTACCACATCTCTTTTTTTTCTTTCTTTTTTTTTTTTTTGCTCTGACTTGATTTACCAAGGAAAGTATGTTTTGGATTTCAAATATGGAAGGGTTTCCTCGTTAAAAGGGCAGCAGATAATGCTGGGATTGTATATTGTTATTAAAATGATGGAACGGCAGCGTTTGAATCTGACCTGAGCTTTTTCTTCTCTGCCAGGGTTTCTATTAGAGCGCTTCTCTGTAATTTTATTGCTCCGCTTTCATTACAAGGCAGCTGTAAGCCACAGGCAAGGGGGCAAATTATAAGTTATTGCATATGTTATTGTTTGCTTAAAGCCCATACATGCATCACCAGAGCAAATGTGATAGTGGTGCAGTTTACAGTGTTTTACAATGCAAAAATATAAATACATAAATGCAATGTTTCTTGCTTCTCCCACTCGTACTCGCTACCTTTGTTTGACAAAAACTATTGAATATTTGGTCAAAATGCATCAGTGAATATAGTTTAAGCACCGTAAAAAGCTGTAATGTGTTAGAGAAACTGTTCCTAAACTCTTGATTTTCCACCTGCAGGCCGACGCTCAGTCAATTCCTGAAGCTGGACACCATCCTGGGACGAATGTCACCAGTTTTAAAGATTCTGCCTGGCTTATAGAGTTTTCCTCAACTGTCTGGAAAATGTAAGGTTTTTAAAATTGATCTCTTCCTGCATGAGCGTTTCTGTGGGTTCTCTTAAGGGAAGGCAGAGCAGAAAAAGCCCTACTGCAGTCAGAAGCGCACTCTAAAAGCTCAAAGAGAATGTGGCATTCATTGGCTGATTTGTAATAATTACATAGCAGGCACAAATTAAATCCTTGAGGACCATTTACCATTTTAGATTGAACATTTGGCCTAATATTTGGCTCAGCAGGGGATCTGTACAAAGTCTCGGACCTTTTATGAAATGAAGTGATGACCTGGCTTTTTGGAACGGCTCAAAAGTAATCATAGTGGTGTAACAACCGAGAAGTCTGACACACTCAGTCACACACCATAATGCAATCATGTCCATTAAATAGTCATTGATTAAGTGTTAGTTAAGGTTAATTAGAGAGAGAAAAAGCCTCCCAGCCCCCCTGTGACATTTGTTCAGCCATTTCAGGAAATATCATGGCAGGTTCCAGTCTGGATAGAAAGGCCGGCTGATGTGCAGCCCTGCAGCCAAACACTCTATAGTGCATCATGCAGCATCACCAGCAGCATTAAGTCATCGTCATGAAACAATAGATCAGGGGTGGAACATCATCGCTACTACAAAATATTGATGCCCCGGCCTCCCTGCGTCGTATTTTTTTCCGAGGGGTCCAGGCGCTGAAATGTAAATAAATCTATCACTGCAAGGAGCTGCGAGCTCCAGTTACCACTCCGAACAATCAAGAGGCTTTTCATGCTGCCCTGGAGGGCCATTCCTGTAACGCTAGCACGCTGGAGAGAGCCACAAATCATCGGCTTTGCTCTGCTGTGGACTCTGGTCCTTTCATTTTACCTTCCTTTTTCTCCCACTAGCACTTCTTTTATTTCAGACTTTTTTCTGTTTCTCTCCTCAACACCTCCTCTTTCCTCAAAGCTTTTAGTGAACCCCAGATAAAACATAAAAGCCCAGTGAATTTAAAGCATTTGTCTTCTATCGCTACTTAACATATTTCAATTAAAAAAATAATCTGAACATGGAGTGTTGCAAGTGTGGAACAGTCCATAAAATAAAAAAAAATGAGAGAATCTATCACCATTATCTTTAAAATGTGTAATGATTACTGTGATTTTTTTTTCAAAGAGCAAAGTATAATAGTATAATACAAAAACTGTATTTTAAAAAGTATCTCAGATTGAAAACAAACAAAACAATTACTAACAAAAACTGTCCAGCTATAATCACTAGCATTGCTTATTAAAGCAAGAAACATAATAATGATCCAATTATGGATGGATAGAAAAACTGACAAAGCACAGCTGAATTTTATCTGATTTATATCATAAAATCTTCCAAGAAAAAGAAAAAGTCAACAAGAATTTAAATAAATATACTTAAAAAAAGACAAATTGTTATTGCTATTACTATAAATAATGATGCCATTCACCTGTAGTGGACTGGATAGTGAACAGTTCCTCCAAATGGAGATAAAAGGTGAGTGATTCACAGAGTCACCCTGAGTCAGGACCGGGTGTGTAAGTTTTTCCACTAAATTTTAATCATTTTTATATTTATAATGGACCAAATGTTCACTTGTGGTTGAGAATTAAATGCTCCATAAATGTCCCAGAAGTGATCAAATAATTATTATTCAAATTAAACAGAAAGTAAAGGCTCTCACGGGCTGCACAGTGGCGCAGTTGGTAGAGCTGCCGCCTTGCAGCAAGAAGGTTCTGGGTTCGATTCCCAGCCCCGGCCTTTCTGCATGGAGTTTGCATGTTCTCCCTGTGCATGCATGGGTTTTCTCCGGGTTCTCCGGTTTCCTCCCACAGTCCAAAAACATGACTGTTAGGTTGATTGGTCTGTCTAAATT